>JAYMSZ010002399.1:0-12077 GCA_036897665.1 Pelargonium citronellum
GCTTCGGCCACGACTGGGGCGACACTTGCATGCAGGTACTGTAATGTATTCTTTTTGTCCTCCAATTGCTATGAATTTGGCTTTGCTTTACTCATTTGATTTGTGTTATTTTTTGAATCCCTCATATTTGAATTGGTTGATGCAGAGTTAGAAAGAAACACAAGTAATTGCTAATTTCTACAAGGTAGCTACACATTATATACAGTTCTTGTACTGTATTTTTGTTTGGATAAATAGTTTTGTCTCCCTTGTACTGACATTTTTGAATTAAACTCGTACACCTCAAACTTCAACTGTTATAGTTGAAACGACAACGTTTTGAGTGGAGTCTAAGGGTTGAAATCATGCTAAATCCTAATTACGGGTTTCAAATTAAGACTTGATTATTGTTGTTGTTGTTGTTGTAAACTAATTTAGCTCTTCATATTTGGTTTTTACAAGCTGCAGCAAGGTATGTTGCATTGGTTTACTGATAACATTTTGGATTGATTTTTCATTGCAGATGGATGAGGTGTTAGCTGGAATGACCACAAGTGGCCCATAAGGAACCAAGCCCATATTTCTCTCAAGCCTAAGTCACTCAAGCCCAGCCCAATAGGTCATATTAGCTAAGAAACAGCAGCAACAGAATAAAAAGGAAATGCTGGAAACATAGAGGTTGTTGAATGATTTGGATGTTCTGTGTTTTCTCTCCCTCTCTCTCTGTTACTTTGTTCATTTGTTCAAACATTGTAATAGCTTTTCGAAGCTGAGACAATCTTTTGAGGTTAATTGGAAAAGCCATGGAAGCTAATCTTAGCTGAGGCAATTTGATTGTTGTGTGTTGTTCATTTTATCTGTTATTTGATTGTAATTCTGGTATTGAGTTTGCAAGGTCATACCATTAGCATCAGTTGCTGAGACGATTAAGAACTTTGCAGTGATATATCTTGTTGACATCACCGAGGTCCCTGATTTCAATACTATGTATGAATTGTATGACCCTTCCACTGTAATGTTTTTCTTCAGGAACAAGCACATAATGGTTGATCTTGGCACTGGAAACAACAATAAGATTAACTGGGCTCTCAAGGACAAGCAAGAGTTTATTGACATTGTCGAGACTGTCTACCGTGGGGCGCGGAAGGGTCGTGGTCTCGTCATTGCTCCCAAAGATTACTCAACCAAATATCGCTACTAGGTGCTTTCAAAATTGTACTTCATTTGAAACTGCATTTTCAGTTGATGAATTGATCTGTGTAGTGTTGATTCCAGCATATATCAATACTGATGGAATTGAATGTGAACTTTATGTTGCATCTTTTGTCGACGAATCTATATAGTAACCAACAATTGTATATACATTATGTGAAAGAGTATAAGCAATATCTATAGTTCGTTACATGTATAGAATCTTTTTCATTGCTGCAATAGGTGAAATTATATATCCTATAATTACTGCTCTGATCTGTTGAGAATGTTTCCTACAAGCTCTACCATTAACATCCCAATAAAATACCAAGTCACACCTGCTAAAAAGACTTGCGACCAGGAGCTGTTAACAACTTCCAAAGCCGAAGATCCTGCCATGTGCTCGTTAACCCCGCCAGCAATACCTTCTCCCACCTGAAACCGAACTACAGCTGATGCAACCATTGCAACTACCACCGGAATTCCCAGCTGCAGATTGTTTCTTCTATAGTTCTTTCTTCTGTTTGTGTTTGTCTTCCATTGTTTTCTAGGGGAAGGCACTGGTGTGGCTTTGGGTGTAGGGTTGTTTTCTATTGAGGTCGCAAGAGTTTGGGTTAATGGCTTCCAATACTCGTCATGATGTATGTTCTCCGAGAGTAGGCGGGTCGATCTTGCATTTTCTCTTATTCTTTTCCTTGCAGCTGCAGCATCCCGGAGCTTCTTCATGTCTGGTTGGACTGGTTTTTCTGCGATACGGGTAAGTTTCTCATTCATGGCTGCTCCTGCATTACTTGAATGCCAGTACAACCAATTTGAAATTGATCTGATTGCTTGAATAGCTACCATTCTTGCTTCTCTTTGTGGATCTGTTTCCTGAAACAGATTCAAGCCTTGATAGCATTGTATATAGTTTAAATTATCTGATACTGAGATACCCTATAAAAATCTTATGCAGAACTTACAAGGCTACTTCTCTTGCCATTGGATTCGTGATATTTGGTTTGGAATTTCTTGACATCAACGAAGATGTTGGACACTCGTGCCCCGCCAGAATTACCTGTACTCATCCTTACACACTCGCGAGGCTGTTTGGACATTAGGAATTCCAGAGCTGCTAAATCTGATCTCTCCACCATCCTATGTTCAGTTCAAGCAAGAACATAACATCAACAGACAAGAAAAGCTGTGAGTCTTCTTCATTTTAATGAAATTTTTTTAGTTTTTTGTAGATAAGTGAGTAGAAGAGTTGTGGATATTACGAGATACAATCAACAGGACAAGCATCTATAGCCTCTTGGATTTTGCTTTCAGAATCAGCCCACTGCGCAACAACCCTTGCTCTTCCGTATACTGATTCAATTGCAAAGGTCTTTTCAGCAAGTAAGGCGCATTTCAAGCATCCAACACACTTGACTTCATCAACAAAAACTGCTCTTTCTTCACTCTCTGGCCCGAACCAGGCCGAGTACAGAGCTTTCCCAGAGTAACCCCTCAGGTCTGCAATTTTCCCTTGTTCCTGCACAAACCAAACATCACATATATACAGTAAGTCTCATGACAAATTGTAGTATTGATTTGGATTGAAGATTGGTAACCTTGTCATAAGCAGAGCGCGCATTAGGATCAGAGAGCACGGAATAGGCTTCATTGAGAACGATGGCCATGTCGTGTCCAGGCGGCCCTGCTATGTCGGGGTGGCACTTCTTCTGCAGAGACCGGTACGCCATCTTTATCTGGGATTGATCGGAGGAGCTATCTATACCCAGAAGATCATAAAGATCAAAGTCAGTGATTTGAAAAGAACTTGAAGATGAAGAACCAGCCTTGCATGCAATTGAATTGTTCCCATGGTGATGAAGCTTTCTAGTTGTTGTTGATGTGTTGAATCCACACAATATTGGTGTGGTGGGTTTGGTTATGATTGAAGCAGCTGGTGGTGTGTGCAGAGGAAGGCAAGCATATGCATATGCAGAAGCAGAAGCCATTTTTTGTTCTTCTGGAATTTTGGTGCTAAAGTGATAATGGGAATAAAAAAGGAGAGGCTTTTAGTCTCCAACACATTTGGAATTGGGAGCTTGGGAAAAGATATTTTCTTTGGTTCAATAAGATCTTTGCTAGCTTTGAAAATGATGGGATATTTGTGTAGTCACGCCACAAACTGCTGTAGTGTGATCTTTACAACTACATTCTGACTAAAATTTTTGTCCTATTTAGTTTTCTTTCAGAGAAGTTTTTAAATTACCATGCAGTGAGAGGAGAGTGAAGAAATGTTAAATTCATGAGGGTAGGAACCATTGTTTTAAAAGGTGAGTGTATAGAATATAATGTTCATGTGCCTCTTTGAAATGGTTTAAAACTATAAATTGAAGTTTGTGTATTCATGTTCACGAAGGGTGCGCAGACACGAGGATGTGGTTTGTAGGGTTGAGGGTGCGACTTTCTATTTGACTTTCTCGAGTGTTAAGGTAACGCTCAAACGTCATGTGTCCCTCTGTTATTCGTATTTAACTTATGAATTTTCGCGTATCATCGCAATATATAATATTTATTATATAGAAAAGATGCTTTCAAGTTAGATTGTGCTCATAAGTTACGAACTCACAAAACGAACTAGACCAAATTTAAGCATGTCATATTTGAGAAGCAATTGGGTGAGACAAATTCACATGTTTCAACGGCTAAACCCATGAAAGAACATGCTCTCATTTTGGGGTCAAGTTGGATTAGATATTCTAACCCGAAACCAATAAACCGGCTTGAAACTCGAACCGGTGCTTAATACAATTTTTTGAGAAATGGAAAAAGAAATAACAAAATTTCCGGGTTGGTGGGTTGACCCACGCTATTGGTGTGTGGATCCTGTACTTTATATCTCACGTTCTCTCAATTTTGCTGTAACTATATTCTGATACAGAGCAGCAACAAAAATGGCACGACAAGCTACCAGATTCATCACCTCCTTGCCCTCCAGGATTTGTCCTCACAAATCCCCATTCCCTACCTCATCGTCTTCTTCTTCTTCTCATTCCCTCTCTCAATCTCGCGCTTTCGCCGCCGCTTCTCCGCCTCCGCCGGCGGTTTTCGTCGACAAAAACACGCGCATCATTTGCCAAGGCATCCCCGGAAAGAATGGCTCCTTCCACACCGAACAAGCCATCGAATATGGCACTAACATGGTACTCTATTGATCTACGCCTCCTGTCAACTACAATTACAATATAACTTTGTTCTCATCTCTTGTCGGTTTGTGATCATCGTGATTTCAATTGTTGCGCAAATCAGCATTCGCGTATACATGTTTATACTAACATTTGCGATCCTGGTTGTGTGTGTGATATTTACCTGTAATTGTTCGGCTCAGCAAGCCTGGTAGTGATACAAAAATGGTGTAATGAGATTAGATACTCAGTTGATAGGTTGGATTGTTTTTCGATGAGTTTTCTTCTAAATCTGTTGATGTGGATGTGTAATTCTTCATTAGAAGAGAACAATTTCCTTTCAAATCCAAGCATATTTGTTATAGTAGTGAGATGAGAAGACTAATCAATGCCACGGTACCATGTATGCGTTATGTTCAGGAATATAAATGATTTACTTGGCCATTCCAAAGTTATTTTCATTGTTTTTCTGTTGCGAGATTCATAAATTTAAGTATCTAGCAGATTGCTGTATTGTGAATGCTAATGTGAGTAGGAAAATTAGACAGCATCATTTTCTCAAACATGATAAGTACTGCTTATGACTATTATTGTATCATGTTCTGGTTTGGACCATTTAGGCTGGAGGTGTTATCTGAATGCTTATTGATTGGGTTGGATCGGAGCATTGTGCATAACACATCACTATTATACTCCAACAAACTGTTGCTATTATGTCCTAACAACCACCTTTGTTTCTAATTGATCTCTTTGATTGTCGTTTCTACCACCACTAGTTTGTCACATCTACCACATCACTGCTGCTGATAGCTTGCCACCACTAATTGCCAGACCAGTACAACGTATTCATGTCCTCTAATGGCTTTGCAAACCTCTTTTCCAACATACTTGTAAACTATGATTTCTGTTCAAGTACCCCCTTCCTTTCCCACTCAACATATTTAAATCCTCTGTTCATATGTTTTTTTTTTCTTTTCTTTTGTTCTCTATCTCATCCAGTCTTATTCGCTACACTTCAAAATTGTCTTTGAGATATGTTGTATATTTTGCATGTCATAGTTTACCAAATATGTTTGTCAACTGATGAAATGGTGCAATCTTTGTTTGTATAGGTTGGTGGAGTGACACCAAAGAAGGGTGGTACAGAACACTTGGGACTTCCTGTTTTCAACTCGGTTGCAGAAGCAAAAAAAGAAACAAATGCTAATGCATCAGTTATCTATGTCCCTCCACCTTTTGCTGCAAAAGCTATCATGGAGGCAGTGGAAGCTGAATTGGATCTGGTCGTGTGCATCACAGAAGGAATTCCCCAGCGTGACATGGTAAATGAAATTTCTACTCACCAATCATCCTTTGGAAGACGTAACACTTGTATACATGTTGTTGCTTCTTTTATTCTTTGATGAATGTTGGAAAAGAATAGTCCTTAGATGAATATTTTTTGCTCTGTAACTATTTATTTTCACTCTAATTTCATAACTAAGTAAATTCTTATTTTGACACTGGAGTTTATATCTGCCTGGTACAGGTCAAGGTGAAGTCTGCTATGAACAAGCAGTCAAAAACCCGGTTGATCGGTCCAAACTGCCCTGGAATTATCAAACCTGGAGAATGCAAAGTTGGTATAATGCCTGGTTATATTCACAAACCAGGGCGTATTGGAATTGTTTCTCGATCTGGTACATTGACATATGAAGCAGTAAGTTTTCTTGAAATTTCATGGCATTCATTCATATTCATATCTCAAGGAGTGCCTCCTTGATTGTATTTGTTATATATCTGGTAGGTTTTCCAAACAACTGTTGTTGGCCTAGGACAATCTACTTGTGTGGGTATTGGCGGGGATCCTTTCAATGGGACCAACTTCATTGACTGCCTGAAGAAGTTCCTTGTGGATCCGCAGACAGAAGGTAGACATCTGGAATAGTTTAACTTGAATTGGCTAATTTCTACTTTTCCTTTTGGATTTTTTACAAGATAAAAAATGAGATGGATAATGATGTGCTTGGCATAATATCTTTCTTGAGGAGCATGGATAATAACCTAACACTTAAGATGCAGAATATGCTACAAAAGACTGGAGCTCTTAAATTTATATTATAAGAACACCTAGTTAGGAACCAGTTCTCTGAGTAATGTAATATAACTCCAAGTTCCCAACTGAGTCTTGCGATCCCCAGAGCCAAATATGGGCTTGCTGTGGATGACACCCAACCCATTGTCTTTGCATAGAAAACTTTATCAATGTTTATTGATGACGTTTCATGAGGATGGAACTTAGTTATTGAAAGTTGAAACCATAGGCAGTTCACAGTTGTTTACCAATTTATGGACATAAATGAAGTATGGAACTCTGCATGATGAAAGTGAGCCTGATCCTGCCTATATTCTTAGCCCTGAATTAGATCACCAAGAGGTCCTTGATTCTCTAACAACCTGCAAACATCCACTTTATATCCTTTTCTGTTTTAATCTCCTTCCATTTTGTTCTTGTCGACAATAGCATCATCCAACATGACAAAGAACATATACAGAGTTATAATGGTGAAAGCATTCTTATTTGTCTACCAATTGATGATTCTTAATGGTAAATTAAACAATTGATTAACAATAATGGAAGCTTGTTTGAGTATGATTGGACATATTGACGGATGCAAGGTTGACTGGCGGATACCAAATAAAATTGGTGGGCATTTATGATGACTAGTAAAGATAACTGCTTTTAACTCTGTATATCTGATATGCTTTTTGTTATTTACATTTGCAAAACTATAAGATTGTTCTGAAATTAACTTCCAAGGTTGATTGGAAAGCCCTTAATATTTTAAATTCCTCATGGTGCCAACTAATTGTCTAAAAGTAAATCATTTAATTTGAAAATGCTTTCCACTGAAAATATATTCCAGCTTGAAGTTAACTTTTGAAAAACATGAGGGCTTTACTAATGGCATCAAGCCATCAATCAAAGATCAAGATTCAAAGAAGCTGCATTGCTTATATAGTTCCATACTATGATTAAATGTCATTGGTTGCTTCCTTGGTTTGACTTTCTTTCATACTTATTTGAAGCAACAACCGGTATTTGCCATTTGTCCGATTTCCTGAATTCTGTCAATCCTTTTCTTCTTGTGGTTCCATTCTCTTTGTATTTTGAGAACATATAATCTGATCATTTACATCACATTGTTTCAGGTATCATTCTTATTGGTGAGATAGGGGGTACTGCTGAAGAGAATGCTGCGGCTCTAATAAAGGTCTGTAATGATGAGATTTATTTCTTTTTCCTTAAAAGAGCTAAGGTATTGAAGTTAGTGTAAAATACGCCTGATTTACAAACAATAAACTTTAGTAATGTCATACTTGGAATTATTGATCAAGAGGAAAGCAAATTTTTTACACGGGATTGATATATGTGCTTGTGACGATAAACAGGAAAGTGGAACTGAAAAGCCTATTGTAGCTTTTATTGCCGGACTTACCGCTCCACCTGGTCGTCGGATGGGTCATGCTGGAGGTATTATTTTCTCACACCAACACCAAGTTTTATTATAAAAGCCAAGAGTTTGATATTATTCATGTTGTTAAACTCATTAATTTGCTCTGCTATCCAAGTTAAAGTTGATTTAGTGACTAGTTTGTTGGTTTTGTGGAAACAGCCATAGTGTCGGGAGGGAAGGGTACAGCCCAAGATAAGATCAAGACCCTTAAAGAAGCTGGTGTGATAGTTGTGGAATCTCCGGCCAAAATGGGTTCAGCCATGCTTCATGTGTTCACGCAGAGAGGTCTTCTAAACTAGTTCAAAAATTAGTACTAGCATATATATATATATATATACATATATTTGCTTAGGGGTGGGGTTTTTTCAGTTTCCATCACCTTCCTCTGCTCTTAATAATGAACTAACCTATGAAAATGACTCGGTGCGTGCAATTCTCG
Organism: Pelargonium citronellum; assembly: GCA_036897665.1. Classification (NCBI taxonomy): domain Eukaryota; kingdom Viridiplantae; phylum Streptophyta; class Magnoliopsida; order Geraniales; family Geraniaceae; genus Pelargonium; species Pelargonium citronellum. Next base: position 8,265 of record JAYMSZ010002399.1, read on the forward strand.
AGTTTTATACAAGTACATTACTTGCATAATGATCATAGAATAATTGTTTTGTGAATATTATTAGATGATCAGATGTTTTAATAATGCTGTTCTTGGGATGCTTTTTCATGCAATTTTACTCGGCACAAAGGTCAATATATATATTATATATGCAATAAGTATTATATTTAAGATAAGTTTGTAAAAAAATGGTTTGAGTTTGTTTTCAGTTATGCTTTTGGGAGGGTGAGTGAAATCATACACCAGAACCATCTTTTAACTTTCACTATATATATACTATAAAATAAAAATCCAAGAAGATAGTATTGACTATTTATAGGCAAGTGAACTGATATTATCTTGTGTGATTCACTTTTGGGTTCAAATCTAGAGCTCCAAATTAGATTCAGACAGACGAATGAGGTTTTTGTTTGTACTTGTGCTTTTTTTCACTGCAAATAACGTTAGTTTCAGTTTGATCTGTTGGAAATGGAAATTGACTTTTGGAAATTCAAATGGTACAATTATTATTATTTAATATATTAATTTCTCCGCAAATCAATAAAAAAATTTCCTTTCCCTCCAAATCAATAGTGTTGAAATTAATTAATTAAAATAAATGCACGTTCCCATATTGGCGCTAAAAATCGCGGTTCTCAAAATCTGAAATCTACCCATTGTTTTGTTTTGTTGGCAACCCTAAAACCAACGTCATCCACTGATTTCACACTCTCTCCGGTACTTTTTTGTTTTGTCTATTCCTTTTATCTCCCTCCCTCACAATCCCATTACTCTTTTTCATGTATTAAATATAGTTTTGATAAATGATAATTAAATCAATAATTAGAAGATAACAAATAACATGTGAGATTTTTTTTTTTTTACTTAAAACAAGTCAATGAAAAAATGGCATTGCAATAAGCTTTATTCATTTTATGACACATAAATATGATTATGTCGTGTTCAAAAAATAAATATAAAATTCTGTCATAAAAAGAACACATAAATATAATAGAAATGTCAAATTTAATTACTATAAAAAAATTTAGCTAATAGATTCACGTCAATAAAAATACGTGACATTTTCTATTATCATTTATATCCGTCTCAATAAAACAGCATGAATGAATTCAAGACTGAAATTCTAGGCACATATTCCTATATTTCAAATTTTGATAAAAAAAAAATTGATAAACAAATTTGGATAAAAAATAGGAAATAGAAAGTGAGTAATTTGATATGTCTTACCTTAAAAACTAAAAATATTAATATTATTTAGTTTCCTAGTACGGAACTCGGCTTCTCTCAATCCTTGTCCTTAAATACTTGCCTGTTTCTACTAGATTGGTTTCTTTTTATCTCTCCCTCGCATTAGGAACTAAAACCCTCAATTCCTCCCACCCAAACCCCAACTACAACACTTACAAAAAAAAAAAAAAAAAAATTAAGAATCAAAATCAATCCGCTCCGGCGATGGCCGAGGCTCAGTTACCGGCGGTGGAGGCTCCAATCGAAGAAGAACAAGATCAGAACCAGAAGACGGAGCCCAAGAAACGTGGCCGGAAACCAGGCTGGAGGAGCAAGAACAACAAGGTACCAAAAACCTCTAATGTTTCATTGTTTCTGTTCTCTGTTCTGTTGTTAAAATTAGACACAATATTGATTAGATGATACTCATTGTGGAAATTGACTAGGACGACAATGCTAATGGAGGAGATGTTCTTGAATCTCCGGTGAGTCAATTTGATTCTAATAAGCGTCTTAGGCTCAGAGACTCTGCGCGCAAGGTCAGCTACACTGAGTATGCTGATGATTATGTTGATGACGATGAAGACGAGGTTGTGAACCGGAGAAAGAGGAAGCCTGGTAGACCCAAGAAGAAGACCCAACAAGATACTTCCGAGGCAATGGAGGATTCGTCTCCACAACAGTCCGAGGAAAGTGCCGGTGTTGGCGGTGGCGATGATAGTTTGGGGAACCTGAATGGAGCTCGGAAACGTGGCAGACCCAAGAAGAAGACCCGACAAGATCCTTCTGAGGAAAATGTTGGTGCTGGTAGTGGCGATGAAGTTTCAGCCAAGCAGAATGGAGCTAGGAAACCCGGGAGACCCAAGAAAAAGACCCAACAAGATGTGGATTCAACTCTACAACAATCCGAGGAGAACGTTGGTGTTGGGAGTGGCGATGAAGTTTTAGCCGACCAGAATGAACCTAGGAAACCTGGGAGACCCAAGAAAAAGACCCAACAAGATCCTTCCGAGGAAAATGCTGGTGTTGGAAGTGGCCTTGAAGATTTAGCCCACCAGAGTGTACGTAGAAAACCTGGCAGACCTAGACGGAATAATAGTTCCTCAGGAGAATCTTCTGATGCTCCCAGAAAGTCTGAGAGGGCTACTCGTAAGAAGCCAGAAGAAAACTCACTGAAAAGGACAACGAATGTAACAATTCGATTTACATGTTGCCTTCCTTGTATTGTGGGTTTGGGCTTTCATGGTTGATGTTCTATAATTGTGTCTTTTTGTTTCTATTTTAACAGCATATATCTTCAATGTGCCATCAATGCCAAAGGAATGATAAAGGTGAAGTTGTGCGATGCCGAAAGTGTGAGAGGAAGAGATATTGCTACCCATGTATGCAGAACTGGTATGAACACAATATATATAATTTCCCTGTTATGTATCTAAATTTTGTAGTTAATTTATTTACTTTTAATTCATATCTAGTTCACCCACTGTGCAAGTATTTCTGAATGCCCAAAATGCGAGTAAAGTGAAATATCATTTTATTTCTGAATGTTGATGTGGTTTCCTGCTGATAAACTGCTGTTGTTTCTGTTACCATGATCTCTTTTTATGTCTAGGTATCCTCAAACAAAACCTGAAGATATTGCTGAGGCATGTCCAGTTTGTCGTGGAAATTGCAACTGCAAAGCGTGCTTACGTTTGGATGGACCACTTCAAGTTAGTGTTTGTCTCTTTTCTGCCCATGTTATATTATTTTGTCCATGGTGAGAATGAGATAATTTATATGTTTTGTTTGTAATATGTTCTAGGTAATGAAGAATGAAGCAAAAAAATTAAAGATTGGTGAAGATGATGAAGTTAAATACTCCAAGTTCTTGTTGCATAAGCTCCTCCCTCTTTTGAAAAATCTTAATGATGAGCAAATGTTGGAAAAGGAGGTGGAAGCTCAGAGACTTGGTATTTTCTTGCTCCACGATCTTATTTGCAATTCAAGTGTTGCCTACCTATTACTTTGGACTTTGATATGAAAAGGCTAATTATTATCTATTTATTTATATATAGAGATAGATTATGCGCCCAAATATTACAGTCTTCCATCTTATTTCTTATTTTGGTCTCCAGATAAAGTTTTAGCATCCGATAAGGTTTAGCTTACTTCATAATGAATTTAGTTAATTTGCTTCTCTTCACTCCAGCAAATTGAATAGGCAGGTCTCTAATTAGTTAATCTATTTACAGTTGCATGGCATCTTTCCTTTAGCAACAAATACGCATCTTTGTATTCATGTACTGATTTTTCAATTTTGGTAGGGGTGTCACTTCCAGATTTAAACGTACAGATGGCAGGTTGTTCAAATAATGAGCGTATATACTGGTAGGACAATTCTCATGTCTTGGTTTCATTGTCCTGATTATATGATGACTTTTGTTGATGTTAATTCATGGTTTTTACAGTGACCATTGCAAAACTTCCATTGTTGACCTTTATAGAACATGTTCAAACTGTTCTTATGATCTTTGTATCGTCTGTTGCCGTGAGATTCGTGCTGGCTGCCCTTGGGGGGGGGGGGAAACCACTCTGGGGGTTGCG
>JAYMSZ010002400.1:0-12077 GCA_036897665.1 Pelargonium citronellum
CAAACCCGCCTCCCGCGCCCGGAGCCACCACGTGACGCCGGTGCCACTCCAGTTGATGGAGCCGCAGACGGACAATCACGTATCCGAGAACGGGAAGATGGAGAGGGAAAGCGGCGTGGTTGAAGACGACGACGACGACCGAGAAGTGGAGGAGTTTCGGATTTTGGGGCATTCGATGTGCCTGAAGCGTCGCCGGGACGGCGAGTCCTCTTCCTCTTCGAGCTCCGCTGCGAAGAGGTCTTCCGGCGAGTCCAATCTCGAGGCGCGGAGGAATGCTGTCCGGGCCTGGGGCAACCAGCCGCTATGCTTGGCTGACCCGGATGTGTATGATATCATGGAAAACGAGAGGAAGAGACAATTCAAGGGAATTGAATTGATTGCTTCGGAGAATTTTGTGTGCCGGGCGGTAATGGAGGCTCTCGGGAGCCATTTGACGAACAAGTACTCGGAAGGAATGGCTAAAGCTAGGTACTATGGTGGGAATCAGTACATAGATGAGATTGAAATGCTCTGTTGTCAGCGTGCATTGGCAGCATTTGGTTTGGATGCTTTGAATTGGGGTGTGAATGTGCAGCCTTATTCTTGCACTTCTGCAAATTTTGCAGTGTACACCGGACTGTTACTCCCCGGTGATCGGATCATGGGGTTGGATACGCCGTCTGGAGGGAACACAAGTCATGGGTACTATACTCCCAGTGGGAGGAAGGTGTCTGGAGCATCCATTTTCTTTGAGAGCTTAGCATATAAAGTGAACCCACAAACAGGGTATATAGATTACGATAAGCTTGAGGAAAGGGCACTTGATTTTCGACCAAAAATACTAATTTGCGGTGGGAGCTCGTACCCTCGAGAATGGGATTATGCAAGGTTTAGACAGATTGCGGATAAGTGTGGTGCAGTGTTGATGTGTGATATGGCCCAAATAAGTGGTCTTGTTGCTGCCAAGGTGTGCTTGAGTTGTGTTTAAGCTTTAAGTTTTGTGCCTCGCGATGTTGATTCTTGCTTTGCTCTAATTGGTTTTGAATTCCTTGATTTTGTTGTGCTGCATTGTAGAAATAAGTTGCTCATTTATATGCCCATATCTCATGTACATGCTATCTTTCGTATTTATGTTTTAGTGAAATTAATATGAATTTGGACGTTGCACTGACTAAGAAGTAAGAACTATTAGGCTGTGTTAGATATCTGGTTGAAATTGATTTTTAGATTGACATTGGGCTTTTTGTGTGAGAGATCTTTACTTTGGTGGATTCTTAAGACAATACCAACTCAAATAACTGGTTTAATCTCTTAAACTTTTATTACACTGAGATTCTCTTGTTGCTCCTCAGCCTTTGATAAAATGGTTATCAAGTATTTGTAACAAACAATTCATTCTTCTTTCTTCATTGTGTTTGTGCCCACTACAAACTGCAATACTCATTCAAAATTTCTTGGTGATTAAATTATATTTTTATCCATTGGGACAGTTTGAAGGTTTTTTATGATTTTAAGAAAATGAATGAAATTTAGGTGTAAAATTATCTGAAGTTTTCCCAGTGACAAATTTCATTGACGTTTTTTTTTTCTTCAGGAATGTGTTAACCCATTTGACTATTGTGACATCGTTACCTCAACCACTCATAAGAGTCTTCGGGGTCCTAGGGGAGGTATAATTTTTTATAGGAAGGGTAAAAAATCAAGGAAAAGAGGTATTCTTCTGAATCAAGGAGATGAAAGTGACAATTACGACTTTGAGGAAAAGATAAATTTTGCAGTTTTTCCATCATTGCAAGGAGGCCCCCATAATAACCATACTGCTGCACTCGCCATAGCTTTGAAACAAGTGGCTACTCCTGAGTTCAAAGCATATATGCATCAGGTGAAGAAAAATGCGCAGGCTTTAGCATCTGCTTTGTTGAGAAGAAAATGCAGACTAGTAACTGGAGGCTCTGACAACCATTTGATACTCTGGGATCTAAGACCCCTTGGATTAACAGGTATTGTACTGTCATGCGTGGAGCTTTTTATTTATTTTGTTTAGTAATAACTTAATTATCAAGTTAGATAGATATCAATGTCCACTTCAAGTTTTTAAGAGGGTTTTAAGAGCTGAGATGAGAATTGTGGTCAGGGTGTTGTTTCTGCAATGGATTTGATATTTACATCTTACTTTCCTCCCTGAAATGTCAGTTCCTAGAGATGCTTGAAGTTGTGTTTAGGAAGGTATGGCAGTAGAATGTTACATCTCTAACAAAAGTTTGAGGTAGTGATTCTTAATATTAATTTTTGAGTAAAAGAAACAACTGTCAATGTGAAGTCGAGGTTCGATTGAGATGGATGGTCTTGGTAAAGCCTTTCTTTCTCTATCACAGCTGAAGACTAGTGTGAAACTTGGCCTTTTAAGGTGGCTGTTTTGAAGGAAACTTGTTGTAGGGAAGCTGCAAGAACTAGTACTGGTACTTTCCTAGGTTCTGTATTGAAATGCTGCAGTGGAAAGACATGAGATGCCTGGTCAATGCCAAAAATGTGAAGTTTAGGTTTCATAGAGTGTTCCTGATATTAATTATTTTATTCACTAAAGTGATTTCATGGTGTCTACACTTCATTTTTATGTAAGCAGTGTAATTGTTTTTTGATGCTCCATGGAAATGAGAAAGCTCCTTCGCCTTTTGCCTCATAGTTTTGACAAGGCAACTCTTATATGCCAATGTAGGGATTCTTTTTAGCTACAACAGTCACATTATATGTGGCGTTTAGCATATCTTTTCAATTTGCTCTATGTCTGCATTTATGTGTTGTCGGGGATGATTTCTAATGGATATTGTTGCGTTTGGATTATATTGCCTATTTATCAAGCTTTTGGATTTAACTCAGAGTAGAGTCTGATCATCCTCTTATTTTCTATTTATGATTTCATAGGTAAGAATTACGAGAAAGTCTGCGAGATGTGTCACATTACTCTAAATAAAATTGCTATATTTGACGACAATGGTACCATTACGCCTGGAGGAGTAAGGATTGGTAAGTGAAGATCTCATTACATACCACTTTACTAGTCTCTTGACCTTGTAATCAGTACCTCGTTTAAAGGATGTTTTGGCAGTTATGAATAATGATAATTTTCTTGCTATTTCTCTCAGGTACTCCTGCTATGACGTCAAGAGGTTGTCTGGAATCCGACTTTGACACAATTGCAGACTTTCTTCTCAGGGCTGCTCATATTGCCAGCATACTTATGCGAGAACATGGAAAGATGCAGAAGGCTTTCCTAAAGGGTCCACAGAGTAATAGAGATATTATCGAATTGCGATCTCGAGTCGAAGTCTTTGCAACCCAGTTTGCTATGCCAGGCTTTTGACATATGAATGGGTGCAGAAGATGTAAAAAACGACCGGCAACCTTGCATGGAGGCTTCTTTCGGACATGGTAAAGGATCCATTCTCTATCATTCAAATGTCCTTTGAGTGACTTTGGCAAGCGTCTTTGCTACAATTTTGTCGTTGCCAGCCTTTCAGGTTGGTTGTTTGAGTCTGGTCCATAATAACGAGAGAACGAGTAAAAAAACGAGGACCTCAGCACCATTACAGGAGAACGAAAGAGACTGGTTGCCCAGGTAATATGTCCCGGTTAGTCTCTGCTCTCATCTTAATCTGTTCAGAAAGAACAAGAAATTATGATATACAGTCCTAATCTGTTGGAATAATGATCTCATTTATTTTAGAGACAACCCAAATCCTCTCTAGGGTTTCCTGTTGGTACTGTATATAGTGCCAATTTTGATTCTGTTTATATTAGCTTATAGGATAATTGTTCAATCTTTGTTGTATAAAAAACAACACACTGAGCATAAATTCATTTGTAATGTTGAGTTGGGTTTGATGATTCTATTGTCATTGTAGTAGACAATATTCAATAGAGCTAGCAATTCGAGTGTGCGTGTAACGACACATTTAATAATCGTGCTGAACGGTTGAACACAAATGCAACACAAAACACACTAATGAAATGGTTTGTGTTGACACGACACAACACAATTGATACGAACACGACCCAACATATTCTGTACGTAGAATCAACATGTTTGAGCCAACACGAACATGACACAATTATTAAACATTTAAAACGAACATGACACAATTATTAAACGCATTGAGTTCTTCAACACAGCACCGGTTACAAAATGTGAGGCCTAATATACTAATTTTGTGTAGTGTGGTATTCAGTATAATTTCACTGTCCATTGCTTTTTCTCCTTGAAATCTTCTGTGACAGAAGTTCTTCTTCTTCTTCTTTTATTTTTTAATAATCTTTTTTTAAATATTAAAATGGGGGTGTGAAGTGATGATGAATAATATGTTTTTGACCCATCCCATTCAATGGTTACAAAATAGCCCAAAACCATATGATTTCACTCTCTTGCATTGCATGGGGAGTGCAAATGTTGTGAAAAAGTCAATATTGGTATTGAGAAGGGAGAGGGTCTGAGCCACTTTTCATCATCAAGAACAGCAAACCCAAACAAAACAAGACAAGAATCATTTTCCAAACAAAAATCTTTCCTTGGGTTATAGAAGAAACTGCTTGTGAATTCCTAGAAAAAGCAAAACCAGGAATCTAAAAATCTTCTTTAGTCCTGTGTCCTTGTATATGGTCCACTTTTTCCATCATTGTTGCACAACTGGAATGATTAGCAATTCACTGTCACAACTCAATTGGATCTCTATGAAAATGCACCAACCAAGATATCTTCCCAAAAAAAAAAAAAACCTACAATAAACAATACAAAAGTGCATTAAGGAATTTACATTTTAATGTATATTTATATTTAATTCACCTTCTCTTTATATAAGTTTTTATTAACGAGAATCTCCTTTTCGACGCCTCATTAAGATATTTGATCACATAATTGAGCACAAAATTTAGTTGATCTTATATAAAGTGACCAAGTTAGTTGGATAGGCTGAAAAAGAAGGTCAAGTCTGACCTACATAATTTACTAAAATTTCCCTTTAGCTTAAAAAAATTCTGTCATTTCTAGGGTTTTTCTAGGCTGTCTTGATGGCTGGTGGCATGATTTCCCTTTTAGGGTATTATCACTTTTCTTACCACTTGACAAGAGCTGGATTTGCTATTTTTGTGAAAAATAAAGACATTTTTGGAAGGTATAGCTCAATTCAATATTAATGTTTGTCCTAAACAAGTTTGCTATTGTTGAATTTTGTTACCCTTGTGTGATTGGGTTGAGGGATTAGAATTCTCTAATGGTTATGTGTCAAAGTTAGCTAGACGTGTTGATGGGAGAAATTTCAAGTTATTTGGTACGAAAAGATTATGATTGTCATATGTTCATGCAACGATTATAACTAATTGTACGTATTTCGTCAGTTACTTTCACGCGACGTGTGAGATACTTCTTGACAGTTGAAGTCATTAAACGGTCAAATTGAATATAACATTTAATTTTCTTAACTTAATTAAGAGAACTCTATATTAGATTTAACTGTTTATGGTTAGTTTTTTGTAATCCTATGGTGCTTTGCCAGACAAACATGAAGCATAATTTAGTTGATTTTTTTCTGCATAAGAGAAGAATCTGTGTCCTTCCTGTGGATTGAAAAATCTTGCTTTCCTTTCAAGCTACACTGGCGATATAAAATATTGTTCCTTATCTTGGTATATTTATGATACCTTCCTCCAAACTCCAAAGCAAGAATCACATTCTCTCTCTCTTTTGTAGTTCTTGAGAAGTTTCCTTTCCGATAAAGTTGTGTTAAGTGATCAACTTAAGTCTACCTATTTACGTGCAGCCCAGGGTTCAAACCCATCTCTCTTGTTCACGTGCACATTAGGGAGTGTTATGAAATTGGTAAATTGAGAAATTAGTCTCCACTTGAAACACTAGTTAGGGAGTCTATCAGCTTAAACTTTGAGTTGAATTAAAGTTTAATATAGTACCATCTGTTCAGTCTTAATGACCTATTTGTCTTGCTTCCCGACTAAAGTCCACTGTCCACGTGAGACTGGGTTGGATTAAAGTTCAACAAGTTGCATCCAGTGAATGCTTCAAGAAACAATACATTAACTGCAAAACCAGATGGTTTCAAGAAAGAAAAAAAAAAGGGAAATTGGTTAAATGTATAACAAACATCAAGAAAATAAGAAAAGAAACAAGATGCTAGTGAGTAGAACTAGAAGTGTCAATAATGCATCTTTAAGGTACTAACAATGTGAAAAATATTTTACACTTCTTTGCATCTCTCTCTCTCTCTACCTATTGCTGCACATTTCAAATCTCTTTCTCTCTACCTATGAGTGCACATGTCCAAAAGTTTCTTCCTTCCTTCAACTATTTCATCAAAGAAATCATCAAGCTGACCAATTATGGTCTCAGCTCCACACCTCAACAGCCCAAAGCAACTTTTCAAGCTCTCAACTCTGTCTTGGATCTCAACAGCTGCTTCATATTGCATACCTCTCTCCAGCTCCACCTTGAGCTCTTCCATGGCAATTCTTGCTTTTTGGAACTCAAAAAGCAAGATCCCTGGCTGCCCATCTATCTCATTTGCCACTCTTTTTTGCAGTCTTGCCATTGAGACCATGAAGCCTGAACCAAACACCACATGTCCCTCATGTTCAGCACCTTCTTGGAGAAACCTTGATTCAGGCCAGCAATACACAAGGCCACCTAGGAGGATCATCAGCAGTAATGAGCTCACATTCTTCATTGCATAGAGAGCACCTCTAAAACCATTGAACCCATTGAACTTTGACTCCATCAACACCACTGTCTCATCATGATCAAGCCCTAGTGACAGTGGCTCAATTCTTGTTTCCATCAGGCTCTTGTTGTCCTCTTCCAAACCCACTATTTCTCTTTGGCAAATGTTTATTGCTCTAATCACCTGAAAACCAATATGATCAGATAACGATTTAAGCTGATAGGTGGAGGGCTCAACCTGTGCATCAAGTGGCAACGGACTTCACATTCTTTCAGTACTAAATGCTAATTCATGTAATAAACTAAGCAAAGAATTGGTTTTACCTGGCTAGAGTGTTGTGTGCTCAAAATGTTGTAGCCATCTATGGAGGAAGCTATGTTGGTAGCAGAAGAGTAGTAGCTTTCCATACCAGAAATGCTTGATTTGAGCACATGACATGCCTCCCAAAGCCTAGAGCTTTCATCCATGTACTCATCAAGCCATTTCTCTCCTGCAGGAAGGTGAAGCTTTTGGACCAAGATGGTGAGTTGGGAATGGAAGGACCTGAGGGAGCAGAGGACTTGTTGAAGAAACTGAATTGACATGAAGTTATGGCAGAGAAAAGAGTGGTTGAGATCATCTAGGCCTCTAGTGAGGAAGTTGTAGAAACTTGTGACAGAAGTTGTGGTGGTGCATGAAGGATCCATATTCATGCAACTATACAAGCAAAGGAAATGAAAAAGATTGTGTATGTGTTTGGGGTTAGAGGAAAAAAAAGGTGATGGAGATTGATAGATATGTGTTTGTTGGAAGATAAGTGTATATGAAGAGAAGTGAAGTGAAGAGTAGCTTAGGAGCTCAGGTTCCTAAATGGTGAAAAAGATTGTTTGTTGGTGCAATTATGGGTGTTTCCTTTACAGTGGAGGGGATGATTGGGAATCTTCTCTACTCATTGTTTAATAGGCAGAAAGAAAATGAGAGAGAAAAGAAAAGAAAAGAAAGGAAAAGAAAAGAAAAGATGCATGGGAAGGAAAATTAATATTCATGAGCTGTCTAATTAGTTGACACTTGACAGTAAATTCTCAGTAAAGTGTTTTTTCAGTATATTATCATGAAAATTTGAAAGCAGAAATGAACAATCTTGCAGCTTTTTATGGAACTTTTTACTCTACTAAATTATCATGAACATTTATGCTTCTTGGGTTCTAAAAGTTTGACTACTTTGATTCTTCTTCTCATTCTTCCATTTTGATTTGGTTCCTCTTTTCATTTCATTGCTCTTAGGCTTTGCTTTTCTTTTCTACCATTTTTTTTTTCACTTCACTTCCACTCAACCTTTTTGGTTTCTTGGTACACATAATTTTGTGGTTTTGTGCTTTGAAATTTCTTTTTCTTAGAGACCTAACATTCCATTTTAGGCATTCAGTAAGAATATTACAACATTCTCTCACAACACGTACCCATTTGGCAACATTTACTTCTTCACCCACTTAGGGTTTTGGGAAAAAAGGGTCCCTCGTCGGGTTAACGATTTCTTGTCATGTTGAAACCCTATTAAGTTAGGTTTTTTGAAAGTTTTGTGACAATTTTTAAGTTAGAATCAAATGAGAGCACAATAACTGACACCGTACGTAGTTGACAATTTGGCCATCTCGGTCATCACTCAGAGAGGGTGGCTGAAGGTCTGGACTAGTTTTGTGTTGGAAAAGTGTCATGCGGCTGGGTGTGTTTCGAATAGGGTGGTAAGTAGTGTGATGTCGGCTGAGCAGAGGACTCGGACCTCAGTCTCCTTGGGGCCACCTCAAGCTTAGTATAGATGGGGCACTTGTCTCGTCGGGACGACTCAAAGCAGGGTGGATGGTCAGAGAGTTTATGGCCGAGTCTAACGCGCTTCAAATTGTTCAAGCTCCGCATGATGAAGGAGATTACATGAGTACCTTCGGTCTAAAAAGGTTCACTTCTTGCTGTCATGATAGTATAGTCCTAGATGAGCAGAAAAAAAGGTTGTAAAATGTTTAGCATTAATCAACTATATGTTAAAAGCTTTTTAGAGTACACAACCTTTTAGAGAGCTAGCTAGCTAGTAATGTTTCATTGAAAATTGTTGTGCATGCCACACCAAGCACTAGAATCCACAGAATAGGTGGTTTCTGAGGCAACTCTTAATGATTGATGAGAAGCTGCCCAGCTGAGTTGTGCTCAAAGGACAGCAATCAAGTAAGTTTTCATTATTTGGGTTGATTTGAAAGGTCAACTTCATGAGATTTTCATTGCATATATTGTATTTTTGGTACCAACAATTGTTGTTGCGTCTCAATAGGCGTTCGCGTCATCAGTACCTACAATTTATCACGTTCCATAACGTTAGTACAAATCAAAATCCTCAATCCAAATTCAACATATTATATACCAAACACTGTTTCTAGTGAGATCAACACATATTTGTACACTTTTTCAAGTATCTCAAAATCTTTGATTATAATAGGGAAGTTGGTTCTTCCACTATGAAAAGCTTATCATTATCTCTAATCACTTCAATGGAGTCAATTTCTGATCCTTCCTCATCTGTTACCACAGCATTTCTTGCATCAAACCCAAACTTTTCACCTGTTATCAGAAAATGAAAAACACTTTATAACTATGTTTTGTCTGATACAAGTGTTGGTGTTACTATATATATTCTGATAAAGTGATCAAAATGTACCTGCAATTCTCTTGAGCTCATCAAGTGAATTTGGCAACCTTATGAGCCTCCCAGCTTCTCTGCTATGGCCTCTATAGATGCTCACTCTGGGTTCTTGTAGTGGCCTATAGTTACATCTTCCCCAATTGGATTCATGTTCCTCTTCATTTCCTCTTAAAAGCTCTTCACTCACTGATGTGTCAAGAACTGTGATTCGGTGCCCAACTTCGCGCTTTTCTAGCATTTCATTCAATGTTTTCGAGGGAAAATCATACGTGTTTGCATTGACAACGTCTGCTCCATTCAAGACTAGCATCTTCACCATCTCTACATGGTTCTCAGCCATGGCAGCTTGGATTGCTGTGAGTCCATGTCGGTCTTTTGAGTCGATGCTCAGTCCATGTTTCAAGAGTTCCTTCATGACAGTAAGGTCATTTCTTCTTGCAGCAGTGCACAAAAGGTCACCAGAAGTGTGTGGATCAGTAATGGCTGCACAGTGGTAGAGGATTCTGAATATGGAATGGTGCTTTGATGCTATAGCTTCCCACAATGCAGTATTGCCATTCATGTCTATATATATCAGACAAAACTTTAGTACCCATTTTAGTTTAATTGGTTGAGAGTTTCTGTCATGAAATTACCTCGAACATGAACGTTGCACGCGTGCTTGATGAGTACTAATACGCAATCCTCGTGCCCTTTCGATGCTGCTATGTGCTGATATGCATCACAAGAAACCATAATCAGTTTGTTTCAAGTTCCATTTCCTAACCAAAGATCATATTGACAAGTTTAAGCCAAGAAAACAGTCTCTTTGCAAAAGCAGATGTAAGATTGCATACTGAGAGCCAATGATCCTCCCCAGACCCCACATTGATAGGAGGCTTGTGCATTGGACTATCCTTTTTCTATCGAAGCTTCAAATGGTCTTTTTAAGATTTTGAAAGAAAAATACAAGAAAACAGTCTCTTTGCAAAAACATAAGAGAGATTGCATACAATGAGTCAATGATCCTCCCCGGACCCCACAATGATGGGAGACTCGTGCACTAGACTACCCTTTTTCTATAGTAGCTTCAAATGGTTCTTTTTTTAGGGTTTTGAAGAAATACCCATTTACCAAATGCATGATTTAGGGTTTAGCAATTGGGGTTGGATAGAAACTTACCAATGGGGTTCTTCCCTTGGAGTCTCCAATGTCAGGATCCAACCTAGCCTTGAGAAGCTCATCAAGAAAAGCAGCATTTCCAGTGCTTGCAACAGTGAGCAAGTTGAAAGCAATGTTTGGATCACTCTCATCTTCCCCACTCTCTATCAGCAAATCTCCAATACTCAAATCCTTAAGCTTCTTGTGATGCTTCCATGGCAACAACAACAACAACATCAAAATCATAAATCCGAAAAACGGGTCACTAGGCCCAAACAGACGTAACTTTCATATCATGCAAAACTTTAACTCCAACCTATAAGCTTAAACTGATAGCTAGGTCGTACATATGACCTAAATAGAATATCAAGTGATGATAGATTTCACATTCTTTCAATGTGAGATGAGGAAATTGAACCAACCTGAAGGAAGTTCTTGAGCATGGTGACATTGTCTTCTTGTTTGGACTGCATTGCTTCAATGAGGTCATGGGTTTTGAGCCTCAAGAGCTGCGAAAGCGTCTTGGTTCTGAATGTGAACCTCTGAGGCCTTGAGCATAGTGCACCAACTTCTCCAAACATGTCTCCTGATTTAAGAGTCCCAACAATGATCTCTTTATCCATTTCACAATCTATCATCTCAACCTCTCCGGACACAATGATGTACACATCGTCAGGAGCTTCGTTCTGCATAATCACATCCTCTCTTGGGGGCAAGTACTCAGCCTTCATCTTCGCAACCTGAGCAAGACATCAAGAATTCAAAAATCAAGATTCCAGAAAAGAAGCAATATTAATCAAGATTTCAAGTGTCAAGATTCAAGAATCATCAGTTTTCATTGCCAAGATTTCCAAGAAAGCTGATACTTTTATATGGGTTTTGTATTCAAGATTCAAGAATATCAGTTTTCATTGCCAAAATTGCCAAGAAAGTTTCATTTTCCTTATATACGAGCTTTGTATTCAAGATTCAAGAATCAAGATTTCAGGAATCATCAGTTTTCGTTGCCAAGATTGCCAAGAAAGTATCATTTCCATTATATATATATATATATATGTAACATAAGTGTGTGTTTTGTAGGGTAGTAGTATACCAATATCAAGAGTATCTCCCTGGAAATTCCCTTGAAAAGATAAATCCTCTCCACAGTTGGCAAGAACAAGTGCTGGCATATGCTTTTGCATATCGATTTCGGGAGCTGCTCTATCAGTTGCTGCTGGTTCAAGCTCTCCGCCTTGAACCTCAAGCACATATACGCCAATATCTGCTCCTTCAACCTAGGAGGAAGCCTATTCCGCGACACGAAATTCGATGCTTCCTCAATACTGTTCCTCTGCAACCATTAAAACAAAACGTCACGCGTTCTATCAGCTAAAACTTTTAGTATTTACGTGAATAAACAAATTAAATTAAGACTTACAAATTCCATGGTACGACGCGTGCCTTCGACGACAAGATTGGTCATGTTGCCAATCAAGTAAGCAGTGAGGCCAAGGTTGAAGAGCATGTAGAAGATGATGAAGATCATCTCCATGGTGTTGACAGCATGCATGTCACCATAGCCAACA
>JAYMSZ010002401.1:0-12076 GCA_036897665.1 Pelargonium citronellum
TTGGCTTATGTCCTTCTTCGGTTAAATTGTTGAAAACGGCGTGAGCTTCTTGAGGCTTCCTCTTCGCAATCAAAATGCTCATCAGCTTTGTCCTCGAACGAACTATTTGGCAACTGCTATTTCCCAAACACACCAGGCAACGGGATTGAGTTTGTGAATCAATAGTAGTTGAGATAGGCCGTGATCGGTCATTTCCACGTAAAGTTGGCTCCTATGGATTCAAAATAATCAAAATTCACAAATACACCAACACTTGCAAACATATAAAAATAAAAATAAAAATCAACAATCTTAGGGACATAAGTGAAACATCAATTGTTAAGTAACTAAAAGAAATAATGTTTATGCCGAAATAAGACCGGTTACGATCCTGGAGGACGAAGTCGGAAAACGCAGCCACAAAAGTTGGTATAATCATACCTTAAATGTTGACGCTCCATTCCATTTCTTGCTAGTAACCACTCCTCCGTTTTGCGTAGCCATGACAGTACAGGCGTAGTTCAGCCAAAACCTTCCAATTCTTGCTTAGTGAATCACTTTCCTGCCTCAGTTCGATTCAAGATTGGTTGCCAGAGGTTAGGTAGCTCTTAGCATTGACTACGAAGTCACATTCTTAGAGGAGATAGTTGAGTTTGTTGACGCTCACTCGACCCTAATATACGTGCAAGCATCAGAAAAGTCCTAATAGATGTATGAGTCACCACATACTCAACAGAAGTTGCACACATCATATAAACAAGTATAGTTGTTTGTTCTTTGTATTCGCTAAAACCAGATCATCGGAGAATGACATAAAAGACGTGATAAAATTTTACGAGACACTCCAGACGATTGAACTGTGATTTCACAATTTCGATCGAGCAAATCGAAAATTCTTTATCAACCGCGCAAACATATAAGAGTGATTCACACACCGAGAATTATATGATCCATTCTTCTACACATTTCTATTCATAAACTTTCCAAAGGGTAGTTCAAATTTTAATCTACCTGCATGAAGACGTGAACACTGAACACCATATAACACAAATAAACTGAACTCAACCCTATTGGTTCCATATGATACGTCAAACTGTTAAATCAAGTCTAACAATAAGCAAAACTACACCTCAATAGCAACATAACAGACAATCAATGAGAGCTCTTCAGCACAAATTCAGCAAAGAATAGTAAGAGTAATGTGAAGCAGCCAAATAAACACTTGCTATTATAAGCCAATTACATCTATATAGTAAATGGACCTAAAACACCTAATCATAATACTTATTCACAACCAAATTTGAATCAATCAAAAACCCAACTTAACACTCATCAAGAATAACATAAACTAATTAAACAGCTCAAACCCTTTTTTTTTTTTCAGGATCTGACTTTCAAGCTAGAACTTAACAGTTATCCAGATTATACAGTAAATGGACCTTAAATACCAAACCATAACACTTATTGACAGCCAAATTGAAATCAATCAAAAATGAAAAAACCCAATTGAAAACTCACCAAGAAAACAGAAACCAAACCAACATTTTTTCCAAAATTAATAACCCAGATTTGGTCAACATTTTTTGCACTATAATATTCTCAATTCAGCTTAGCTCTCGTCTTGCTAAGATGAAAAAGGCTGACAGTAGCATTATTCTAAAAAAAATGTGAAAAGAAAACCTACCAAACTGGATATATCCTCATTTTGATGGTCATTCTCCAAGCAAAATGAATGGAGGTCACCACCATTCATTTCTAACTTCTTGATTAACTTTGAGGAGTATAGTATCACTCCAAAACTCATAAGGAAATTATTCTCATACAAAGATGTAATCATGTCAACAGACTGCGAGATAAGAGTAACAACGATCATGAACAAATTTAGACAGCAACAAATTGTAATCAAAATCAACTTATTTGGCAGGTAGCTGTAAAACTTACCTCAAGACCACAAATGGTGCCTGGATCAAGGACAATAACTGCATGAAACAGGCTCTCGCGAATGTAACGTAATTGACCAGGGAAGACTGGCATCAAAATCTACAGAAAACAGATTAAAAACCATGTATTCTAGAGAGGTTGTACTTATAAAGCTGATACAGGCTTGATAATTAAAGACTCGTTACCTCATTTAAGTTGTTCCGCCATCGCTTAGCATCTTCCTCCAAATTATTGAGATAGTGAACATGAGTTGCATTTTTTTAAGTGCTAAAATACTCAGTCTCATACAAAGATGATTTAAAATACAGATTATATGATAAGGCATTGAATTGTAATCAGACGATTACAATTCAAATGATGATTTATAATGAACAAATAAGTTAATACATCACTAACCCCATTTCGATAGATTATATATTACACTGATAAACCTCATTTATTCCTCAAGGTATAAGAATCCACAAGCTTCCAAAGAACAAAGAGATCACAAAGCAATGATAAAAGATTATGCAGAAAAATTAGTGGAATACATGATAAACAAAACAAAATCAACATCATATAAGACCAAACCACAAAACCAAAGCACAAAACAGAGGAAACTTAGAAGCTAAAATCATCCCATAAACACAAAACCAAAGCATAAATAACCCATCAACCATTGATTCCAACACAAACAACAAAACAACCCACAAACATAAAATCAAAACTTCAAAAAGAGCAAGAGAAAAAAGAACTACCTTTGGGTTGAGAGCATCGCAGATTGGGAGGCGATTTCTGATTCATGGTGGTGGTGGTGTGACAGGCTTCCGGCGATGGCCGGGGATAAGGGAGGTTGGCGAGTCTCCCGGTGGCGGCGAAAGGGAGACAGATCGTGGTTTCAGAGGGAGGGAAGCATACAGTGGCTTGAGAGGGCGGCGGCTTAAGAAAAATTAGGGTTAGAAATTTATGAAGAGCTTATATATATGTCCATGTAATTAGGGTTGAAAATTTGAAGTGGGTCCCACTGACACGTGTCATTCAATTGGAGCTTCAATTGAAATTTGAGAGTGACACGTGTCGCTCAATTGGGTGGGCGCTTGGGAATTATATATATATATAAGATAAGATATATAAGATCCTTTTCAGCGGTTTTGATTCAAAATTTTAGTGTATAATGTTATTGTCTAAACTGTTATTGGGCTTGCTAAATGGGCCAATAGTAGAAATTGATGGGCTTTATTTTTTGCACTTTGTAATTTCTTCTTCTTTTCTTTACCATTTAATCATACAATATTTCACAAAAATATGTTGAGAAAACCTATAAAATCAAAGAAAATTTGATAACCCAATGACAAGAATTATAGAATAAGACGAGAATGAGAATGAGAATGAGAATGAGAATGAGAATACTGTAATTTTATTGAGAGAATACTGTAATTTTATTGAGAGAATAACATTACAGTGATAAGAAAATTAATCTGAGATGGATCAATTCAATAGACGGGAAGAGACTGACAATAAAGGTGGGTTTGGAAAGAATGGTGAAACCAAATACATAATTCAACATCTCTTTACTAATAGTGCTACATCCCTATTTGTGTCTCTTCCCGTATATTAAATTGATCTATTTTGGACTGATTTTCTTATTACTGTAATGTTATTCTCTCAATAAAATTAATGTATTCTCATTCTCGTCTTACTCTATAATTCTTGTCATCGGGTTGTCAAAACCGTTCCAAAATTAAACTAGAAGATCAAATGCAAATCTTTTGTAAATCCTTGAATTAGCACACAATCTAAACTGAATGGAAAATAAACCAACAATTAATGTGAACAATTAAACTTTTCAACAATTACTTACAATTTACAGAACTCAACAAAAATTATTGTTAACAAATTTCTCTTTCTTTTTCTTTATTGTGTAAAATCAAAGTATTAAACTGTAAATCCAAAGATATATTTCTTTTAAATGTTGGGTTGCCAAGAAAAGACATTGCTCTCATTGAATCTGCATTAGCATCCATTAACCAAAATCAATACATACTACTAATCTCATATTTATTTACGAACCAAAACTTTAATTCAATTTCACATTATTCCTTCACACGGACTCACACTAGAAAACAATCTCTCTACAATATCGGGAGAATAATGTTGCATAGATTTTTTTTTTTTTTGATAAGCGAATAATGTTGCATAGATAGATGTCTTTTTTCAGATTTCACAATACTGAAAGCCTTCGCTTGTATCTTTATGGAATGAAACTCTAAAAAGATCTGAAAATCGCAACAAGATGTTGCATTAACAATTTACTTTTTTCAAACTTGACGGTAATGTAAGTTTCATGCACCTTTCTGCCCACAAACTCTACAACAACCCAAAATTTGCAGGACATTGTTGCAAAGATACACGACTTTCTTCAAACTTCACAATAGTAAGTCGTGCACTCAATAGTTTGTACCTTTCTGCAATGATACTCTAGAAGGACTCAAAAACCGAAAATCAGGAACATCCCAAGCACACCCTTGATCAAAATTCTTGGCATAAGCACAAGGATCATAAGAAACTTGCATTTTTGGAGAAGATGGAGATGATGATGCATACTCAAGAAACTTCTTCTTCTCCCTCTTCAATTTCATCCATAAAGCTCTCCATTTTAGCCTACTAGGGTTAGTGCTTCTAGATGATTGTAATTTGCCCAATGTGATGGTTCTAGAATAATTGCTTGAGCTTGAAGGATTGTAACATTTATTTATGTCCATTGTCACTTAGAAACCATGAACTAGAACTATATAATATAGATAGGATTATAGAAAACTACTAGATATTGGTCTTTGCAAGTTTGTTAGTTTTGAGAGTGATATGGGTCAAATTGAGTGTGAAAATGTACATTATTTTGTTTAGCAATATATGGGATTTTACAGCTAATTATTTGCGGATTATATGGATCATAATATATTTTCTTGACCTTGTTTTGCTCTAATTACATGTTTTTTTTGTGGATTATTTAGTTAAAACCGTGTAAATGAAAATCAAAACTAGTTTTATTAAACGAGACTAATTATTTGAATAATCAAATACTTTGTAACACTATCCGTGATTTTTTAAGTTGATTTGGCTTATACAAAGTTGACATGCGTGTTTGGGGCAGCCTTATAGTCTTGAAGAAGATTCTAACAAAACCTCTTCAAGGATCTAAGATAGGAGCTCGCATCGTTGAGATCCACCTCAAAACCTTGAGGCGGTCTAAACAAGACCCGCTTCAAGGTAGAATCTCAGCCTTCGACAGCTATGCCCGTTAGGCAAGGGGACTGTCCGAGTCGGTATCATATCTATAACATGAACCCTATAGACAAAAATGGACATTCCAAGGCACAAGTAACAAAATAACCTTAGAATTAGCTCACAAGCCCTCAATGCTTTATCAAATGATCCAACATGTACCTAAAAACACAAGACACCAATGAAATTGACATGCTTAATGAGATTCACTGAAAACATAACTCAAGAATCAGTTATCCAACTATTTAGTTCCTTCTATACAATTATATAACCAAAATCCAATATAAAAAGGCATTACAATTGGTACCCCCACATCCCTTGGATGTCAAATATCGAATTTGCTCAAAATTGAACCGAAGAGGACGTCTAGATCCCCCCGATAAGGCGATAACCAATACTACTACATAGGGTTAGGGCTTCGCATCTCTTGCTCGCTATACAAACTTTTCGGGTTTTCAAGAGACGGTCACAGCATATGTCAATAGCTTCCATGATGGACGCAACTTTTCCAGCCATCTTGCTTTCAGTTTCTTCGGAGCTGCCAACAGGCGCCATGCAGAGGGATGACCTGCATTGAGTGGTTTACAATTAGAAGATCAAATTCTAATTCAGTATATAGAAGTTTGCGATAAGTTGCAGAGAATCATATGAAAGTTCGTTTTTATATGCCGACCAAATTCAAGGTGAAAATAAGTGACTAAAACCAGGGGTATAGAAATAAAGGCATATTATGACATCAAGCAACAAAAAACGAATAATATAAAAATAAATTAAAAGATATATGAAAAGCATGAAGAAGAAAAGATCGATGCAAAGAAAAGTAATGCATGGCATGTCGACCAGCTAGAGATAGCATACATGACTTCGGCTTCTACCAGCAAGGCAGCCCTCTTATTCCACATCCCGAACTTCAAGATACCGTTCTTCCATAACAGATAGATGCAATGTACAGATTCTTTGCCCATTTATCCTGTGTCACATAGAATAACAATGATTGTTTTTTAGAGATAACTCTTGCTTTAAGGAAGTAATAAAACACTAAACAACCTAATAAAATTATCTAACTTTCAAGTTTTAAGCCAATACACCAACCCTCCTTCCTGAGATGTCCAGTGGAGTAAATGGGCTAATATCAGCAGAAACACAACAGAACAAACATTATCGGTTACTGAGAGAGATGGAGAAATCGAGGATTCCTACTTATTCTGGTAACCAAATGAAATGTTCATCAGAAATTTGAATCCTATATGGCACTCTAAGAAACAACCTCGGCAAAAGAGACAAACATGAACACCGAGTACATACAACACCTAGATAAACTCAGCGTAAACACTGCACATGGTCATGTGTAAAAATACCATGATGCCGTGTCAGAACTCTCTAAAGTATTTGGAATTTAAATTAACACTTTATGTACCTTAACATGAGTACTGGGAAAAGAAGTTGTCCGTAGAGTTTCTTGCATCACATCTGGAGATTTTTTCTTGGGTGCACTTAGTATGAATGCAGCTTGATCGTCAGTAGCAGCAGCTGATGTAATCCGGTATCCTTTCTCCCATCTTCTATGGATCCCCTCACTAGGATAAAGGAAATCAAGTTCGACGACCTGAAAGTACAGCACATGAGATGTAAGCGCTTATTATGATATGATATGATCAAAGAATATAGAAGTCAACAACTGGGTAACCTGATTAGTATAACCCGCACTTCGGGACATGACAACGCCCCACCGGCTACCCGAAGTAGCCATGGAGGTAACAGAAAAGCCTTCTTTCCACTTCTTATTGATCCATTTGAATGGAAATACATCGCTAACTTTGTAGGATTGTTGAGTATATGGCACCCCTTTATCGACATGAGAAAAAAAGGCAATATTAGCATCGAAGTCAAGGGAAAATCTCCAAATATTGTCCTACTAATTATGCTTGATAAATTTGACCTACCCTTTGACATTACCACCAAAGCACTGCCATTAGTAGCACCGGCAACAGAAGTGATGTAGTAATTCTTGTCCCACTGTTCCATTATCCATTCCTGATGATATAAAAGAAATGTTGTACTTACTTAACAATTATATGATCATCTTACATTAATTGCAAAGCTGTTGGCAGAAAGAGCATAACATACCTTGTGCAAGAAAATAGGCGACAATTCATAAACCTGAGAAGAGAACCCTGTTCCTGCATCCATAATGATTGCCCACAAATTTAAGGATGATGCTACACTGCTTATGTATAAACCATCTTCCCTTCCTTTCTCCACGTGCTGGTGAATTCTTGAATCCATCACATTGTAGTGATATCTGAAATGAAGTTTTTCAACACATGTTAACAAGGAAAGAATATAATACTTCACGGTTAGTGTCAAAGATGGACAAAGATTCCATTCTATGAGGCCTTTGATCCAGCAATTTCGTATCAAAACTAAAATTTTGAAATCTTGCCAGTCCAAATAGCTGAACCTTCTAAATTGTATATGTTCAACTTTCAAAGCAGAAATCCTATCTGTGTCCTGCTATTATTTCATTTCAGTCGTTACCTCTGCTTCATTGGTGATCGGGAGTTATAAATTGATATCCACTGAATAGCTGGAGCGCCCAGACGAAGTTTCTTTTTAACCTGTCCATCCTCTTCCAAATCAACAAGTAGTCTTCCCCGTTTTTGGCCCACCTACAATGGCATTAAAATATTAACAACAAATAATATAATCCACAAACAATAAATCTTAACAAGTTCATACTAAAAATCAACCTTCAGAGCTCCATCGATTCTGATAGGTCGAGATGATATACTGGAACCTATGTTGTTATCAAATAGGGAAATGAGCTTTGCGTAATTGGGTTCTTCATCAAATCTCATGTTAGTCACCATCTCAAGGAATTGCTGAAAAGGAGGCGGGCACAAGCAACAGAGCATCTCGGGTGGGGTTCCCATTTTCTTCTTACAAACAAGAAATCCTTTGTTTTCTCCCTGCAGATCAAGAACAAGTGAAGGCAAAACAATATTATAAGCAAGGAAAAAACATCATAATCAAAGCAACAAATTTCCAATTAGCATTGAGTGATGGAACCATGAAAGAAACTTACATTGTACCCTTGCCAGGGAAGCTTCCCTCTAAGAAGGAATACTAGGGTGTAAGCTAACGACTCAAGATCGTCCCTTCGACTTCCTGTCCTACCTAAATGAGCATGCACGCTTGCATAGCGTACAGTTCCCCTGCAAACAACATTATCCGGTATTTAATAAAGAATATGAACACTTGTTACTTAGTGAAGCACTGAAGCATGATATTAACACAAAGTAAATTTCTTTTCAATATATCAATAAAAGCTATTTCCCAAACAGGTATTTATTGTATATCCTGGAAATAATAGTGGGAGATTTCAAGACCACTGCCACCAGATCAGTTGAACAAAAAGTAGCTTCAATGAGAAATGTAGTTACCTGAAAACATCTGGCTTTTGATCATAGTCAACATGACGGCCAGAAGATGCATCCTTCCATCTTGAAGCTGAAACGAACAACATATATAAATAAATAAGAGTACAGGGTCAATCAAGTCGCCAACTTGGAATTAAACATATCTGAAAAAGAAAACCTACCCAAACCAAGATCAACTAAATACAACTTCTTCTCATTAGGTGTTCCAGGCTGACCAAGCAAAAAGTTCTCTGGCTTAACATCTCCATGCACAAAGCTGCAGTAAAACAACAAATTAAGTAGATAGAAACAGAAAGAACCAACACCCATTGGGCCAAGCGGTTTAAGGCGCTTGGATCCCCTCAGAGGTCTCAAACTCTAGTCACTCATCATGGTGTTGGCATCGCCGATAAAAAAAATAGAGAGAAGCACGTAAAAGCAAGCAAAACTTATGAAGTACCCTTTGCAGTGAAGTTGCTCAAGAATTGATATTGCCTCTACTGCTATACAAGCAACCATCTCTTCAGACATCCTTCACAGAAGGCAAAACAAAAGGAAATAACAGCAATAAATACAAGAACCTCAAAATTGGAAAATCACGTATGGTTTCTAAGGGGGGGAGTGGAGGAGTAATAATCAAATTAATGAAAATATAACAGAAATGAGTTAGTTTCATACATTTGGTTGCTAGAGTTCCAAACATCCCATAAACTTGGGCCCAGCATATCCATTACCTAAATGTACAGAGCCCCATGCACAAGTAATTAGGAATAATAATTCAACAATGGTAATGGTGAAAGTATTTTAAAGAATGCAGTCTCACAAGGATATAGTAGTCCCCTTGTCGGCCCTTGTGATGAACCAACGGAAGCCCATAACAGCCATTAAGAGTGCTTCATAAAACAAGAAGATCGGTCAAGCCATGAAACAAGAATTTTTAACTGCTAGATACAATAAAATCTTGTGTACCTGTAAACTTGCCACTCATAAGGAGGGCCATAACTACATCCTTTACTATTTCGATGCTCAAACTTCAAAGCAACCTTTGAACAAGAACAGTACACTTCCATTACCAACTTAATTTAATTTGCAAGTTAATACGAAGTATATGAAAACTGAAAAGGTAATCGAACCTCAAAGGCATCAGGTCCTGAGCGCCCTATGCCACCAATCACCCTCCTTCCAACAAAAACTTGACCAAAACCTCCTTTGCCAAGCTTTCTATCTACCTTGTATGTAGGGGAATTGCCAAGTTGTACCTGAAAATGTAATATACACAACTCATATCTATCACTTCCAAAATAAGAGATAAATGATATAGGTAACCACACTTGTTTATCCCTGATGATTGAAAATAGTGATAAAATGAAAAATTACACACATTGTATGAACTGGCAACATATATCTCTAATCCTAATTGAAAGTCGTATCACGCTACATACAATTGCATTAAAAATTCACACTTTTGCTTACACATAAATGAAATAACTATGTTTCCCATGTGAAGCAATACCAAAATCAAGGTAAATTGTGCCTCCTCTAAAACTTACGGAAATCTAACTAGCATGACGGAATTATCATGGAAATTCGAAGCATCACATAAAGCATATGTGGTATGAAATTAGTACCCTTTCAGGAATTGGAGTTGCGTTTCCATCTTCCTCAACAGCAACCAATTTCCCTTCCTCCTCGACAACCACCAATTTGTCAGCAGTTGCCTCATTGACCAATACATCAGGAATACCGACCACCTCTCTCACTGGCAAGTTAAATCCTGTGCGCCCCTGACCCTGGCCCCAAACTCCAGCACCCAATAATTTTGCATTCTTATCATGATTCATTGCTCCTCTACGCCCTCTACCTCGGCCAGCTGGTTTTGGACTTGGACAGTTGAAACCCGGCTCAACTGGATCTTGTGGAGGTGACTTCAAAGCTGGGGCTCTGCCGCCTTTACCTCTTCCAGTACCGCGCCGCGTAGTTGGTACTACACCAGCTGGATTCTCTTGATTGTTATTGACTCTCTTTGATCGCCGAACTCCACTTCGTAAATCTGGCATTCTTCTCCCATGCAAAATTAGCCTATTTCAATCTTTATCCTCCGTGCCAAAAAGATCTTTGAATAATTATGATCTGCTGTTACAACCAATAAACAAATACAGAAATACTAAATTAAAAACTGAGCAAATAAGCAGGTGATAAAATCACACATTTGAACACATTTAATGAAACATTAAAACCACAATTATGCTATCAGCTACAAATGGAAAGAAAAAAAAAAATCAATATGATCATTCCAAAACAAAGTAATGATGTCCATGCACAAAGAATCAGAACTGAAATGACAATGTCAAGTAAGATTCATAACCCAACAAAGTTTCAAATTGCACAATGCAATTAAATGAGTTAGTGAGCTCATGTCCACCCAAAAGTGCAACAATCATAACCATCTTCAAGAATGTTTCTAATCACTATTCAACATATAATAAAGCTGCAGGCATCACTTCAACAACTATCCTGATACCACCATCAATGAGTTGTCAAGACAATCCGATCACCTCAGAGACCACACCCATCAGTCTTAAATCCGAAAACCAAATCAAACCAAACGCACACAGTTCCAAGTCCGATTCAAGTATTCCAAATTCTCCAATCCCCAAAAATTAAACCGGTGCCTAAAGCTGAATTTTTATCATCAAAACCTCGAAACAATCGTAAATTCCACCAATCAATCGAAGTATCCCCCAATTCGACGATCAGAAACCAAAATTGGCCTCCGATGACGCACGCACACAACATTCAAATTCTTGCAAACCAAATGCACCATCGCACGAGCAGAAACGATCAAAATTAGAAACACGAAGACGATCAGCGGAGTAATCGGCGGCAAGTGAAGCAAAAAAGGCGATGATCGAAACGAAAAGAGAAGAAAAACAAGAAATCGTTACCTCGGTGAGAAGAAATTGGATGATTGGAGAAGAGGAAGAGACGAGAGAGGAGTGTTCGGTACAGAAAGTGCAGGAAAATTCAATGCAATGGAATCAAAACCAGAATGCGAGAAGTTTATGGAGGAGAGAGAGAAAGAGGGTAATATATTGGAGAATTGACGGTCGGTGACTAAGCTCTGTGACTGTGTAACGTTGTTTGTGTGTGTGTGAGGTATGGGATGGGATGGGAAAGACGGTGCGCACATACGCACAGGGGCGTATTTTAGTACGGACCGTTACGTGCAGTGGGTCTAGTGGCCAGCTTATCTAACACCGTATCTTTACTTGATTTTTTAACATCCTTACTTAGAGCATGTTTGGTAACGTAAATAAGTAAGTAGAAGAAAAAGTATGTTTGGTAAAATATGTGATTTTGAGTAACTTAATCGTGTAGGAAGTTAGGAGCTCATGCGACTCAAAAATCAAAATCAGGATAAAGAAAATATAGGTCGACTGTCGACCTGATTTTTGTTTAAGTTGATTTAACTACGG
>JAYMSZ010002402.1:0-12075 GCA_036897665.1 Pelargonium citronellum
AATGACACGTTTTATAGGTCAGTGACCAAAATGGCACGAAATGGATAGGATAGTGACTAAATTTGACATTTTTCCTTATCTTTATTATACTATAGGAAGATAATATATATATTTTTTAATCTATAAAACACCATGAGGACTGAGGAGCTTCATAAATTTCGTTTTAGCTAATTGAATCACGGCCTAAATAGAATTTCCATGAACATCAAGCAAGCCTAGAGCAACGCAGTTACGCAGGCCCATCTCGGCCCAATTCGTTTATATGTTGAGAAAAAAGAAAAAAAAAAGAGCAGCACCAGTATTGAGGATTTAAGTGCGTATTGACTAATCTACCATTCTTCTTCGTCGCCGTCCGATTCCAGTTTCTAGGTTTCAATTTCGAGCATTATTGATATTGAGCTTCGATTTCTGGACTATCAATTTCTCAGGTACGCGCGATTACTCTCAGCCTTTGTCAATGTTGTCAACGAAGATAATTTCCAGAAAAATCCCCTTTTCCGTTTCGGTTCGAATTCTGTCAATGATATGGTTGCTGGCTGTATTTACTTAAGTTTTTAATACAAACCGTGTTTTTCTTGCATAAATCTTTGTTTGGTAATATTTTCTTTAGTAATTTTGTCATATGGTACTCCTGCGCCTAAATGACATTTGATTAATTCTGTTTTGAACGTTGGACTGTGATACAAGTGGAAGATGAAGAAAAAAAAAATGGCAATATCTGCATCTTTGTTGATCATTTGTAACGAATTCCACAGACTTTCATATGTGATTAGTTCCGAAACTGAATTTAATCAAATACAGTACTTGATCTGTTTTCCTTTTTCATGCATTAATTAAGGGTAATTTAGTTAGTACTTACCTTTCCTTCTGCTGCTTCATGAGGCTTTGCGCTAACGAACAAGCGGTTCTCGATCTTTTAACTAACATATCATTGGGATAATATTGATAATTCATGGATAGCTAACTCACTTAAAGAAAAGAAAGTAGTACACTTGGACGACCATTATAGAGAAACAGGACACTAGTATTTTATATTTATATTTTTTTTGGCTCTAAGTTAATGCATTTTTATGTTTATGTTTGCGTAGGATCATGAATTCACAATTGTTGCATAATGGATTGCTTATATCATAATAAAGTTTTTCCAATAAATTGCACCCTTAATGCTTTGAATTAACTTAACTACTTTGCAAGGCTCATGTTATGCGTAATAGCAGCTAGAATGGTCTATGCTCGCTGTTTATATCATTTCTGATAGGAAGCAGTTGCTCTTCCAGTTTTAAGATTGGTTACACTTATGAACAGTTGCTAAGTATCCTATCTCAATGCTGAATACATTTTCTTACTCATATAACACTAGTGGCCTTTGAAAATCAGAGCATCTGTGCAAAATGCCAATCATTCTGTTACTCTAAACGTGTTTTAGCCCGCCTGGAAACCAAAGCATAAGATGACTGGCTGCAATAATGAGTATTTTACTATGTGCCTTGATCTTTCCCTAGATTCTAAATTCTGAATCACTGCAAATATGGGCTAAAATAAGTTAGATTTCGGATAAAGGCTCTCTTTCTAATGGGTAATGGACCTAAAATTCAAGTCTCTGTTAGTCTCAATCCTTTGTATAATTGCTTAGTAAATAAATAGACTGACTGGTAATCCAAATTAGAGGGTTCCCTAATTACATGTGAGGAACTTATTGAATACTACAATTTTTTGCTTTTGCTAGCATATAGAGGATAAATATTCAGTAGGAATGCTCACATTTTAACCAGATTTTGGTACCAATTCAAATTATATAATTGACCTTTGCTATTCTTTGTGAGGAATGTGGACAAAGTGATTCTAGTCCTCTTTGATTTTACCTACTGAGAGAGTTAACTTCCTATTTTGTTGATTAGCATGTTAGTATATCCCAATTTCTTCTTGATTGTTGTTGCTACTTGCTTCTTTCTCATAGTTAACATTTGGGTTCTGGCTGCTGCAACCAAGTTTCATCTTTCCTTATTACAAAGAAAATGTCTAGTGTTTCACCCATATTGTATTGGAGTTTGGGGGCTTTATGGTTCCTCTATCTTTGGGTTGAGAAGAAACATCTACCACAGATTATGAAGTCCATCTATTAGTTTCCTTATTCTAGTGTCTTCTTTTACTTTTCACTAGTTGGATTAATGCTACATATGCTGCATGTTGCAGATGAAACATTCATCAGATAACCCACCAATGGATCTTCGTAAGTCTCTCTCCCCCCACCCATATTTGCATATTTGTTGATGTGCATTACTATGGACACCTATGTAAATACAAGCACTTTACACTCTCTTTCAAGTTGTTGCCAAAAGAATATTCCCATCTCCTCCATTATTTTACGGATCTAGAGTTTATCTTTCACCTCTCTGATGGTCTGCTTCATGCTTTTATGTCCTGAGAAGAGCATGCTACAAAAGGATCAGAGATTTTTATCGGTGGCTTACCCAGCACTATAACTGAAACGAAGATTCATGAGGTTTGCTTTCTATTTTTCTTGATATGTTTTTCTTTTGTTTGATTATCTAGCTGAAACATCAAATTCCAAGCATGTCAAAAAAAGCTATTTCTGGGTCTCAGTTTCTGCTATTTTCGCAATTCTTTCAACATTAGATGTAGCCTCTTTGTTTTCTAGGTTCCTCAGGGTCAAAGATGAAAAAGGTAGAATTTTTAATGGCATTGAACAGTAGTTAGGTGTGTGATTATTGATGTTAACTGAGAAACCTTTTAATAGTGGATATTGGATTAAGGTCTAAGAGATAAACGTCCTCTCTCTCTATTTTTTTGCCAATATCTAAACATAGATGAATTGCAGGAAAAGATGATGTACTTAGTTTTGAAGTACTGACATAATTTTGAACTCTGGAGCATCTTGACAATTTTATCTGGTTGAGTTTGTTGAGTATAATTAATCCAATTCATAAATGACTTGGTTCTTGTACTGTACACATTTTACCATATCTACTAAAATTATCTTTGTTGCTAACTACTTGTTGTTTCTTTTCCTCTTAGGTATTTGCTGCATGTGGTGAAATTGTGGAAATACGCTTAATCAAGGACCACAGTGGCAAGCCAAAGGTTTTTTTGTTTTTTGGCCTGTCTTCTGACTCTGACCTTTCAAATTCTCCTCTCTCTGAGTGTTATTTTACCCAGTTATATTTAAGCTTTCTGTGCTTCTTTGCTTCAGGGGTATTGCTTTGTGCGTTTCGCAATGAAAGAAGCTGCCATCAAAGCTATCAAGGAAAAATCAGGATTTATGGTAATTATAAAATGCTGGATGGATAGTGTAGAAAGGAAGAAGAACACTTTGATTTGTCTAAACCTAATTAGGTTAGACCGTTAGAGTTAGACTTTATATGCATAAACACACACACACACACTAGAATATATAATAAGACTAGAGTACCCTCACTCATTCATAATTCATGGTACTACCCCCTCAAGTTGGTTCATGGATATCAATCATGCCCAACTTGTTACAAATTAACCCCATTCTAGAACTACTAAGACATCAACCAACTTCTCTTCAGTTCTCACATGAGTTGTACAAATAAGTTTTTGTTCAATTTTTTCACTGATATAGTGACAATCCATTTCAATATGTTTTGTCCTCTCATGAAACATTGGGTTTGAGCCTTTGAGGTAAAGTGAATGTCAACTTTATTATCACACCATAATTGCATAGCTTCAAAAGTTTCAAACACAATAACTTCCATAAGCCGACTAACCCACATTTTGTAAGTAGTATCAGTTATAGCTCTATACATTTGGTTTGATGCAATTCATGCTTGTTGTTTTTGTTCATTTTGGCTCTTTGTGCCTCAGATAGAGGGGAAGAAGATTGGGGTTCTTCCATCAACAGAGCAATGTTCTTTGTTTCTAGGAAACCTTCGCAAAGGTCAGCTTGTTTTCATATTGTAGTTGTTGTATGATCCCTTCAATCGTTTCCACATTCCAATTGCTATGGCACTGCTTCAGAGCAAATATTTATCTTGCTTTTTAGGTGAGAGGAAGTCATTTTTCTGTGCGGTAGCTAATGAGAAAAGTACTCTCAAAATGCTTACCAAAATGAAACAAGTAATTGTGTTTAGTTCTATTGCTCGACATATCTGAGCCTCCAATTTTGCCTTTCAGATTGGAGCACCGATGACTTAGATAAATTGGTTCGGCAGGTACTTGTGTTGCTGGCGATTTGTGAAAAAGAAGAAATCTATTGGTTCTTTGTAGGTCTTGATTTTAACTCTCAAATCTCTGTAGGCTTTTCAAGATGTTGTTTCTGTCGATCTTGCAATGTCCCTAAACTCTGAAGCCTGCTCTCTTTCCCAAAAGCTAAAAAATCGAGGATTTGCTTTTGTGAAGTTTTCTTCTCATGCTGTAAGTTGATTTTATTTTGATTTTGATTGCCACTTTATTTATGAAGTTTGTATGTGGTTTTGTTCACTATGACATGGCACTCTAATGACTTACCAATGGCACTCAACTCATACAGGATAAAGGCTCAGGTTCAAGGTTGCAGCATTCATTTGACCTTATTATTAATGAATCAGTTCTAAAATATTATTCAATAATATGTTTACATAATTGAAACTTTTTTACAACGATCAATATATCAAAAAGTAAAACAACCACCTCTGAATTGAAAACAGAATTGATCTTACAATCTAATGTTTCAAAACTGAGGACCTTGCGAAGGTTTATCCTTGCTTTCTCTGTAAGGATTTGTCTTCTGGTTCTCAAACCAGGAAAAAATGGCTGTATTACAAAATTGCACGCTGCACATGCGACTTCCAACATCACCATGCATGTTCAGTGATCTGAGTAAAATATGCACTCTAATCGCCTTATCCAGATCTTATGACTCACTAATATGCGGTTAATCCTTTATAGAAAAATAACTATTTAGTCGAAGTCATCATGTATTAGCTTTCTGTGTAAATCTTCTTCCCTTCTCAAGGATGGCATAATGATATGCTTTTCTGAATAATTCAAATATCCCAATTGGTAGCTTTTTCTCGTATTGTTACTAATTTGTCACAAGCAACAGCACCCATAAAATATGTTGCCTAAAATTAAATTTCCTATACTAATTCTGCCTTCTCTCTTTGTTGCTATATCCTCCCTTGGATCTCATTTGGTTAGTTTCTAATTATTCTTTACTTCAAAGTAATTTTATTCATTTCTGGTATCGTGTTTGATTCAAGCAAAAATGTTTTGCAGTGTTTATTGATTCATCAGAACTGATTGAATAATTTTGTACTCGGTAATCATTATTTATCCCGGAGAACATCCATCTTTCACCAGTATTGGTTTATTTGTCATTTTACCAATGAAGTTAACTTACCTATAGTGTATCTTGACTTCTTTCTGTCTACCCTTACACCAGAGATCCGCCAAAATTAATTATTTAATCTAAAAGCTTCTTTTCCATAGAATCATGATATTTTTTTTTTCTTTCTATGTCAATTGACTTGAATGTTGGAGAGCTCGAATTTTAAGTCCTGTTGACCAAGACAACTAGTTACCTACATTACCAAGACTTGGCAGCAGTGATACCAGCAATGTTGCAACTTTATTTCTCCCAAAAAATAATAGAACTGCTATTTAAAAATATGAACAACTAGTACTGAATTCTTTCAACAGTAATTTGCTTTAGACATTGTAAAAAAATTTGAGCTTTGATGCATTCAGCTCGCATATCCACATTTGATTCTCATCTGATTTAGAGTTACAACTTGTTTATGTATAAGAAATTTATTGTACTTCTCATTATCATGTGGAGGATAATCAGATCTTTGCTGACCAATATAACCAATTGTACTTTAACAATACATCGGTAATATCAGCAATGTTGCAGCTTTATTCGTCCTAAAAGACAACACAATGTCGATCGAATGCTTAAAAGTTCTATTGGATTTCTTCAACATATATACTTTTTTATAAACAAATTTAAAGACTGTTAAAATAGTGAGCTCTGATGCATTTGCCTTGCATCTATGCTTTTTATTCATGTCCGATTAAGAATTAAAACTTGTATGTCATTATGAAATTTATAGTAATTATCATTACCATGTGGAGGACTGTCAAATCTATAATCATACCTTCCTAGCTCTTAGGAGTTGGCCGAATCATAATCATACCCTCGTAGCTATTAGGAGTTTAATCCCACATCCAAAATTCTGAACCACAGGCTGCTGCACGTGCATATCGGATTGGTTCTAAAGCAGATTTTGTTCTTTGTGGTAATTGGCATCCAAGTGTGGAATGGGCTCAAGAGGATCCCGAAGTTGACCCTGAAGAACTTGCTAAGGTGCGAAATCATTTTTTTGCAGCTTTATTTGTAAGTCTCAGCATATGTGCTTTTAGCTTATTTTGCCTGGTCTTTTGAGTTTCAGGTAAAGATTGCATTTGTCAAAAACCTACCTGTGGATGCTGATGAAGACTACTTGAGGAAATTATTTGAGTCATTCGGCAAGGTCTGAGAGTCTGATAGAATATATTGATTTATTGGTATTTCATGATTTTTTAAAAAAAACTTAAAATCCAGCTTTAGTAATTAGTAATGCATCTGTCTTTCAGTTGGAAAAGGTTGTTCTATCAAAGAAGAGCCGCTGCCCAGTTGGGTTTGTTTATTTTGATAAACGCTCGGTAAGTTTCATATATCTATTGCTGTTTATTACTGAGAAAGTACACTAATTTTATTCTGGCATTCAGCACCCTGCATTTAGGGAACAGGAATTGCATTGTTTGGTTCAGTTTTGTGTTGTCTTTTCAATAACCGAGTCTTATGGTCTGTAGGGTCTTGATCATGCGATCGAAGAAATGAATGGAAGAACAATCCGAGGACCAAAACGAGGTCCCGAGTTTAAGATTCAGGTTGTATATGTTACTCATGTATCCTTGTCTCTCTCTTTCCCTCTCTAATTGTTTTTTCCGCTGAAATTGTTATACATGCTCCTGAACAGGGACGGATCCATAAATTTATAAATATAATTAAATAATTATTTATACATTCGTTCACAAATATATATTTTGTACATTCTATATATGTGACATTCATTAAGTATAGCGTTTTTTTTGCACCTTTATTTTGCTCTTTATTTGATACCGATCAATTTACTAGTGTAGTTCAATTCTAACATATGTAAGAATTGAGGGGGCAATAATGATAATTTTAAAAACTAGTTAGAGCAAACTATAAAATTTCAAAATTTTTAATGGGGACAAATATAAAAAATAGCAAGGATAAATGTAAAAATTACAGGGTATATTTAAAGTCAGTGGAGGCAGCTGCCCCCACACGACTCAATGTGGATCTGTCCCTGCTCCTGAAGTTCTTTACTATATGCATTAAAGGGCCAAATGTATTAATAGGTTGTAACGAAATCAGATTTTGTCTTCCAACAGGTTGAAGTTGCAAGGCCGATGGACAAGACCAAGAAACGAACTCATGATGAATCTCAAAGGAATCCGACTAGCAAGACTCCTAGTTTTTCCTACCAACTCTGTGATTCTTCTGGTTTTGACAAGTCTAAAGCTATGAAACTGGAGCTCCGAACAGAGGTTGACTTTTGTGTTTTTGCATTCTTTTTTGAAAACCTAATTTGTGATTTTGAGAAATATTTTCTTCTTTCAATCATGCTAGAATGCTGTCCTAGCAGACATTTGATGGTCCTAGTGTGATGGCTATTACTAGAAATTGATTGGTGATATTTCTAGATAATGCTAAGACAAAATGAACTATCTTGTTTTTTTATTCCTTTTCCTGTTTTGTTGAACTGTATTGCCAGCTTATTTACCATCATGTATGTGTCAATGTGTCATTTGATTATTTAAAATTGATTGGTGATATTTCCCGATAATGCTGTGACAAAATGAACTCTCTTGTTTTATGTTCTCGGTTTTGTAGAACTGTAGTGTCAGCCTATTGATTATCATGAATGTCTTATTTAAGAGGTCATCTCAACTCTCAAAGAAAAATTTATATTTTTAATAATTGAGTCAGTTTATAAAGACTTGGATCTTTTATATATATTTTTTCAATGCGAAAGCAGATAATAAGCATATAATTAATTTGATGTGTAGTTATGATAATCTATATCTTTATATTATCATTGAAGGTAAACTGTGCCAAGAAGATAATTTTTCTTCTCTACTCTCTAGCTAGCTATATCATGTGTACACTAGGTGTATTTTTTAGTTTCATTGTTGTATGTATCAAGATGCACAGGACTTCTAGTTTCATGGAAGTCAGTACTTGCATGTTGATGAAACCCTTGAGCAACTATCCTTGCTAGTACTCTTATCAGTATTATCTTCTTGAAATTGTTCCCTGTAAATACATTTTCCAGCAAAAGGCCATGTTTGGTGGGTGAGGAGGTACAATTTCCCTTGCAAACACAGATCATGAACATATATTGCTGAAAGGAGCTTTTTTTTTAATGAACATTTACAGTTATACCTGAAGAGGAAGCCTGACATAGCCCTCACTTCTCACTAACCACCTCTACATGGCATTCTAACAGCCCTTCAATAAACTGTCAGTATGGTCCCTTGTTTCTCAACTAAAGACCATGGTCAACTGATCTTTGTATGTGGCCAGCATCACCTTCATCATATCTGATCGAGTCCTTCCCCTACCCAAACCCCCTTCTCCTGGTTGGGGCTTTAATCTGATTAATTTCTGAAAATGAGGAAAACTTTCTTATATATGAAGGTAGACACACACTCATCATTGTTTCATCTTGCTCAGGGATCATCCTTTATTGTTCTGCTGATTTGCCTGATTTAGTTAATATGCATTATGAATCATTTTGTCTATCATTTCTGGATAATTATGACTTCTGATTCCCATGAAGCTGTCACAGAACTGGAGGTACAGAAGTTGACGTCATGGTGTGACAGCATGCTTGTATAATTATTCTGCTTTTTTTTTCTTTTGCAAGCATTTGAATCTTGATGTCTTATCTAGGAAGCTCATGTTGGTGATGCATATGAAGCAGCTGTTATCTTATTACCTGTGGCTGTGAAAGAACGTTTACTTCGGATTTTGCGACTTGGTATTGCTACTCGATTTGATGTAAGTTTGCAACCTTTTTACTAGTTGAATCAAATCAAGTCCCGTTATATTGTATTTGTTCCTATCTATTCATGCATAACATGTACCGAAAGTTATGAAGGCTCCACTCCATTGCTATGCTAGTAATTTGAATACAAAAGGCCATGTACAACCTTCCAAGAGTAAAGGAATGCTAACTAATTTGAATATTTACTCTAGACAAATATCTGTCAAACAAAATAATCTATGACCTTCATTTATCTGTTTCTTAAATTTAGTTCCTTACTAGTTATGCTGAGAACTATCATGGATATAGATAATAATTCTTGAATGTTACCTCTCATTTGAACCTTATATGCTTCTGACAGTCAATACTATTCCCTCCATCCCAAAGATGAGTGTCATCTTTTTCATTTTTGTAAAAATTGAGGATAAGTTAGTTAAGGTTAGACTTTTTCCCTCATACCTCTATGTTCTCTTATCTAAACAAAATTAAAGGGTTCTAACAAACTTATCTAAGGGATATTGTTGGTAACTCATGCACGACTAACGAACAGAAAAAAGAAAGTCGACACTCATTATGGGACGGAGGGAGTATGAGATTGGAAAAGTGATAATAAGTAATTTCCACCTTAAATTGATTACTGTATAGTAGATGCCGGGAAAAGTTTATATGAAATTTCCTGCTGGCTGCTACTATTGACTACAAAAGGATTTAGTATCAGTTACTCTTACTTAAACAGGGATGCCATGCTGCAAGTTGAATTCAATAGTGATGACAACCGCAGTGACTATTTTCATTGTGTGTGCACTGGCGTGGAAAAGAAAAGGGGAAGGCTGAATTGTAGTTCAAAAATTGTGATGAAAGTATGACCAGTTAACACCAAAGATGACATTCTTTTTAACTTTTTGCATGACATGTATTAGCAAATCAAGTCTCTTCACCTTTTTTTAAGTAAAATCAAACATTATGCAATCCTAAGATTTACTAGACACTTGCGACCATGAATGACAATCATTATGTATAGTAATTATTATGGCCTGTCTTAGGAGTCTTCAATTGTTATTTCTTGTTTGGCAGATTGACATCCAATTCATAACCAGTCTCGGTGAACTACCTGAATCTGCTGCTATATCTGTCCTTGATCAGGTCCGGCTTCATTGCAGCTCTTTTCCTCTCCTCTCTGGCTTCAATTCCTTTCCCTTATATTTGTCTCTCTTTTGGCTGGATCTTAGATACTATTTCTAACTTGACTCATCTCATTCTTTTATTTAAATATTTGTTCATATGGATATGGATGCGTCTATCTTCAACCCTAACCTTACAATTTTATCTTGCCACAATTTTGTCCACAGTTCTTGATTTCTGGAGCAGATAAGCAAAACAAGGGAGCATTTCTTGCTGGGTTGATATCCAAGGTGTATATTTGACATCATTAGATGTCAGCATGTAATACTATTCCAGATTTAAATAGAATTTGATGGGTTATTTCCGAGCATCAAATGATTTTAATTTTTATCTTCTTTCTCTGTCACATGCAGTATAAGGTGAAGGTGGACAATGTTGGATTGAATCAGAATCTAATGCATCTGTCAAGAGCAGGGGAGATCACCATCAGGGACCCAACACTTCCCACGTTATTTGATAGAGTTCATTTGCCTGCTGCTGATTCTCTCGCTTCTCTTGCAGGCAGAACCACATCCAGGTTAGTTCTGTACTTCTGTATTTCATGGTCTTGTACCTTTGTACTTTTTGTTATTTTTTCTTTTCCCACAGGTAACCAACATAGGGGCTATGAAATTGGATTATTCAGTTTCAAGTATAGCAAGACGCCATGCAGCCAGTACTTGATTTTTTTCTGTGGGAGTGGATGAATGTGTGTCTACTGGCCACGGCACTTTCATGCTGGCAGCACTTCATTTGTAATTAACATTTCTTTTTCTATTGCTAACCCATATATTCTGGTGGATGAAGGTACAATATTTACGATATTACATCCCCACTACATTCACGTCTTTCTCCATCGCATTTGGATCATCCTGTATCTCATAGAATGGATGTTCGAAGAATGGAAGAAACAAGTCCTGTACACGCTTTTCGACGACATGGTTCTCCTGTAAGTTATAGCAGAGTTGAAATAGATTCTCACTTCACACCTGCTGCTAGACAACCTGTTTCTCCTTTAACTTACCGCAAAGTTGAATTGGATTCTCACCTTACACCTGCTGCTAGACAACCTGTTTCTTCAATTAGATATGACAATGTTGGATTAGATTCTCACCTTGCCCATGCTGCCATACAACCTCCTCTGAGGAGTCATGACAGAGTTAGACTGGATTCTCACATCTCATCATCTTCCAATCATGAACCCTCCCGTCCCCAAAATCAAGTCAGGTTTGATCCTTTTACAGGGGAGCCTTACAAGTTTGACCCTTTCACCGGCGAGCCAATACAGCCTAAAGGTCTTAATTTTCATCCGGGAAGCCTATACTGATATAGGAACTGAAGCAGTACTGAACTTTTAAGTTGATAGAGGTTCTAATTTATCAGCATTTTGCTCGCCAGTGTAAAATGTATTTAACAGATTGTCCGGACATTTTCTTAATCTGCTTCAAAGTTTATGTAGATTGTTATTTTGACTGGTATTTATGTTCAAAATCATGCTAAAATCACTTGTTGCTTTGAGCTTTCAAGGTGGACTTGATTTGGGATAGCAGTGTGGTATGGTGTGGTGTGTTGATGGATTACTTGCCGACAAATATAATAGAAATCAATGAATAGTAGATAAATTTTCTACTCATATATAACATGTCATGATCCTGATCCTGATCCATGATGTTTTTATCTCTACCAAAATGCAGAAAAACGGTATCATTTCGTACATGTCAAAAACGCATGTTTATTGTTAGAAAATGAAAAGTGTTCAAATTGGATCCTATATATTTTTGTAATTTTTTTCCTGAACAATTTTATCAATTATTCTAATTTTATCTTA
>JAYMSZ010002403.1:0-12074 GCA_036897665.1 Pelargonium citronellum
CCGGGCGCGCCCCCCTCTACCCAGCGATTGGCACTCCCCCGGCTCCCCCGCCGCTACAGCTTCACCGTTGCCCAAATTCGAAGATCTCGACACCTCCAACATGCTCCTCCGTCAGAGAATCATCTTTTTGGGCTCTCAGGTCCTGTTCTCTCTCCCTCTCGCGCGCTAGTTTTTCTCCTAGGGTTTAGCGGTTAGCTGTGTGATTTGCTAGCTTCATTTGTTATGATTTTATGAAATGTTAGATGGTTATTGCGTTGATTTTTGTGGTTTGGTTATCAGATTTCATAGATTGGTTTCAGTGCTCACTATATATGATGATTAGTGTGGCTTGGTTACTGGTTTTGCTGTCTGTTGTCAAGTAGCACATTGTTATTTGTTTTTATGTTTCTGGTAACTGAGATATGAGAAGGGCCTCTTCTGGGAGTTTGGGAATTAATTTTGCTTATTGTAGTTGTCAATACCTGTTATCATCTTGATATTCTGAAGATGAAGGGGGCGAGTTTAACATAACTCTCTGTACTGCCTTGTTATTTTAAGCTGAAATATTAGGCTTGAACGTTGGATTTTGGAAATTAATTATGCTTATATGCTCTACTAGTATGATATTGGTAATTTGAAGATGAAGTGATTTTAAGATAGGTAGTATGTTTTTAGCTCGCCCTATTTGACGAAATGGGTATTATTGGCACTTGATAGTCATGCTTTGAGTTCAATTGTTTCATGGAAGCTTCCAAGACGGGTATTGGAACTTTGACCGTAATTATGTTGTTATGATGTGGATGCACCTGAAACATGGCTTCAATGGCGGATAATTGATATTTCATTGTTTTTGTGTGTGTGTGTGTTTATGTTTCGTTAGCTAGCTTATGAAAACGAAAACAATGAAGTTTTTTTCTTCTTCTAAAGTTGTATTTATATTAATTGTTTTTATGGATAATAAGCAGGTTGATGACACGAGTGCTGATCTTATTATTGGTCAGCTCTTATTTCTGGATGCTGAAGATTCAGTGAAAGATATTAAACTGTTTATTAATTCACCTGGTGGTTCAGTTACTGCAGGTATGTTTTGACTATATTCCATATACTTAACTATTGGCATCTTTCCTTATTTTTTAGTTTTTTGAAATGGTCATGAATGAAGCTTATGTCATGCATGTTAATTGTTAAATAGAGTTAACTGTTTGGCTTATCTTGTGATGGAGATGGTTTGTGGTGTACAAGCTGAAGTGAAACTTAAGATCGTTTTTAGAGTTATTTAAAGCTCAACTTCACCTGAGAGTAGAAGTCTTTGAAAGAGCTTAAGCGCAAGGTGTATAGTTGAGTGTGTGTTCTGAAATATATGAAGAATAATTAATATATCTAAGAAAAGAGTCGATGTTAGTTTGACTATTTTGATAAAAATAAGTGTCATGTTTTCTATTTTGACAAAAATTAAGAAGTTATTGTTATATATTTCCTCTTCTATCCGCATGCACATGTGTGGTAACAAACTCAAAGGATACTATCTAACTTATTATAGGGACTTAATTGGTAATTCATGTATAACAAACTTCCTAAAAAATAAACACGACACTTATTTTGGGACAACAATGCAAATGAAACAATACACTTATTTTGGGACAGATAGAGTAGCAAATTAGATTAATTGTGTCAGTATTACTCCTTGGTTTTCACATTATGTTAGTCTTACATCATTTCTTGTTCCATGTAGGAATGGCAATATATGATGCAATGAAAATGTGCAAGGCTGATATTTCAACTGTTTGCATGGGGCTTGCTGCATCCATGGGCGCATTTATCCTTTGTGCTGGTACAAAAGGGAAAAGATTCTGTATGCCCAATGCAAGAGTGATGATCCATCAAGCACATGGACGTGCAGGAGGCGCAGTAAGTATTCAGTCTCTGTTTGTTTGTGCAAACTTGTTAACATGAGAAGTTTAGTTTTACTTGTATATTTATTTGTCAAAATATAACCTGAGCAGGAATTGGTATTTTATTATGCCCATATACATTGCTTGTATTGTTGGATGTGAGATTGTGAGTTATTCCTTTTGAATCTTAGACCAGTGCACTGAGTCACTGACATATGATGTACCACCTACATTGGCTTAATAGCTTTGCAAACAAGATTTGATGAAACTCTCAAAACTGCTCAGAACTGAAATACCCAAAAGTGCATAGATCTGATATGCTTTTACTCACAACTGTATCAAAGATAATTTGGCAATTGAAGATGGCTTATGAGGCATAAGAAGTTTGCTAATTAAGCCTGTCTAGGGGAAGGTAGGCTGCGCTTGGAATGGTTATAGTATTATCTGATAATATTGTCTTCCTATCTGTTATTTTGTAAACTGTAGCCTCAATTTTGTACATATGTTTTATTGGAAAATCCAAATATGCAGTTCTTAAACCAACCTTTCAGTTCTTCTTGTAGAAAATAGTATTTATACAGTTTTGTTTTTTGAATCTAAGGCATCATTTGTTTCAAGGAAAACAACTTCCACTTTCTTAAATAAAAGTGTTATTTGGGCAATGATTAACATGTGCCATTTTGTTGACATTGTTATCAATACGATTTTGGGGGGGGGGAAAGTCTGATTTAAATATGCATTTTTGCCTAGTTGCGACTCTCCTTTTGTTAGACAGATACATATTGAGCCCTTGTCATTTACCGGGAAAGAATACAAAAAAGTGAAGTAAGTTTGACTCTGCTCTGTCTGACTGGCTAGCAACTATATATATATGAACTTCAGCCCTTACCTTTCAAGAGCGGTATTTTCAATTTTTGTTGTACCGATCTCAGTGGTAGACTTTTTAGTCCTCTTTCAGAAGTGGAGGTTATTACCCAAAGATTTGGAAGAAATATCTATTTAACCCTAAAGTAATCTATGTTGGCTAATATCCTTATGAAATGGTGAAAACTTTGAAAACATTTTTCTGGAAGTTATTTTCTGATAAATGAAGCTTTTTATTCTTCTTTTTTTTCTTTCCGAATGGCAAGGTAAGGGATGCAAAGGCATATGCCAATCTTTTCATGAATTTTGAAGGCCCAAAGTTGATTAATGAGTGGGCAATGAATTAACAAGTGTTTTGAACTTCTCCAAATCTGAACTCCCTCCTTTCAGGGAGTATGTTACAAGAATATTTTGTTCTTCACGACCTTAATTAAGGGTTCTAACACTCTAGATACTTAACTGCTCCCAACCAGATGGTTAATTGGTTATGACTGGAAAGCGGGCTATTAGAAAGCTAATCATGTTAAGAGCACAAAAAAGCCAAGACTCAGATTAATCAAAAGAGCATGCAGCTGTGGGAATGTGCGACTCCATAAATTATTCTATGACAACATGGAGGGTAGTTGAATGAACTTATACTTTGATGAGGATTACAATCTCTAAGTTTTTGTCTGGAATTGGGAAACAATTTGAGGTTTAAATTTAAAGAAGCAGTAGAAGTTGAAAAATAGGATAGTAAGAATTGTCAATTGATGGATAATTGAATTCAGGGCTACTGGTTTAAGTACCTTTGTGATTTAGTGGTGGGATTTATAAGTTGCCATATCTTCTACTAATCCTTTTGTTTATGATAGAACATACATAAAGTTTGTCCCGTTCAGAATTCTGCTACTATGCAAAGCTCTTCTGGTGAAATATTGCCTATTTAAATTGTATTACCTTCTTTAATAAAATGTTCTTACTGCAGAATAGCTTGCCTTGGACAGATTTTTTTTTTCTTTTCATTGTTGATGGAATAAATGGAATGTCAATTCTGTGTTATCTATTTGGCTGCATCTAATTTCTTTAAGGAATGGGTTGAAATTTTTCTGACTTCAAACTTGTACTTGTTAATGTGATATTGATTTAGGTCAATTTTTGTAAGTTAGATTCCATAACACTTTCACATATAATTTCTCACCTATCTGTTATATCTGTCCAGCCAACAGAAATGGCTATAAGAGTAAGAGAACTGCAATACCACAACTCTAAGCTGGTGAAGACAATGGCACGAATCACTGGAAAGCCTAAAGAGCAGGTTTGTTGTCAAACTTCATTCCTTGTCAAAATTTTGTCTGCTGCTCCTCTTTTTTGACAGTTTTCCTATTTGCAGGTTCAAATTGACACTGAACGTGACAATTTCATGAATGCTTGGGAAGCTAAGGAATATGGGTTGGTCGATGAAGTTATTGATGATGGCAAGCCAGGATTAGTTGCACCAATTGCAGAACCAACACCTCCACCACCATCCCAAATTTCCGAGTATTGGAAAGTTGAAGGATTTAAGCCTGGCATGGAGCTGCCCTCAGAACATAAGCTCTTGAAAAAGGAATGAAAAAAGAAAGTGATA
This sequence comes from Pelargonium citronellum, assembly GCA_036897665.1. Lineage (NCBI taxonomy): Eukaryota > Viridiplantae > Streptophyta > Magnoliopsida > Geraniales > Geraniaceae > Pelargonium > Pelargonium citronellum. Next base: position 4,345 of record JAYMSZ010002403.1, read on the forward strand.
AGAGAGGGGAATAGCACGGCATGGAACAAGAGATTTTCCTCGGAATGTCCGGTCTTCCTAGTTCACTTGTGTTAGGTAATAGTGTCAAAATAGAAATGTTATGTAGTACCCATGGTCTATCAATATCTGGGGGGTAAAGGTTGATATATACATGGAAATTGCAATCACAATTGTTTAACATTGATGCTTGGCATTGAAATTCTAATTCTTGTCCACTTACTAGATATCAATGAAACTTGCAATCATATTTGTTTTATATACATACCTTGGCTCTTTGAGTGCTAACCTGATGGTGTCTCATGGCTTGGACTCAGTGAAACACTCAAAGCATGATTTCTAGCATCTTTAAGCTTTTATTTGAGTGCAGTGAGACTGATCAAACTATTTATTAGGCCAATGTGCAGTGTTTGGGAGCACTGAACACTGTATTCATCAAATGTTCATCTTAGGAGATATGTCCAGAAGAAATGTACTGAATCATTAAGATTCAAATGATTTTACAAGCTATTACATGCTACCGTACAAATCCAGAGCCTACATGTGCATTCTAATTGCTACCCTAACTATAGCCCATTTCAGTACTATTGCAATCATGGAGCACTTGTGTACATTGGAACAACATTAGGTCGGAAAGATTAACGACCTACAGTCGATGCCTAAATAGAATTGACCGAGTCACCGTCACCGTCACCACTTTGAGAATCACTGCTGCTACTGCTGCTCCCACTTCCACTCCCGCTCTCACTTTCGCTCTCACTCCCACTGCTACTACTGCTGCTCGAGCTTGAAGTGGGATTGCCCCTTCCCTCTGCATTCACCTGAGCTCGAAGGGCTTCTGCAGCATTTGGACCCGATTCTGCTTCGTCACCACTGACATCTACATCAGCCATTTCATCATCCATGTCAACTTGATGTGGTATATTTATATCAATTCCAGTGGTGAATTCTCTTTCAGCAACATCGCCTCTCTCGTTTGTTTTATAGCCATCATCATCACTGTCGTTGAGTATATCAATTTGTTCCTCTAGCTCATAATCCTCCTTAGGGTCTGATGACACAGTTGGTAGATTAGGATGCGAAGATGAAGGGTCTACATCATTTACACTTGTAGTTTTTCCGCCACCTAAAAGAGAAAGATAAAATAATTGATCCCCTAATCTTAACCAAGGGAACACATATAAAAGTATTCATTGAGGCACTGAATAAAACAAAATTTGCTTAGCCATTATAGGAGTTATAAATAATAATAGTAAAAAAAAAAAGGAGAGAGGATTGTTTCAAATTCAACAACAGTTACAAAGTAAAATCTGGACTAACTACCTCAATCTGCGAGGAAGGGTTGAAAAGTTGAATTTAGGGGTGTTAGATTGTCAACTTCTTTTAGTGTCAATATATCCAGCAAAAGGTTACAGTTTTTATATCCTACATTACATTTCAGCTTAAAGAACAAAATGCATATAATTCAATGCCCATAAAAGAGGAGTCACATACCTAAGATTTCTGATTTGTTGATATCAGTTCTTTCCAGCTCAACCTGCAGAATAACATGACAACCAAGAAGATTGAGTCATTAATACATCAATCAAATCAGCAAAGGAGAACTTAGTTCCCATAGTATAAGGATCATGATACGCATGAAGCATAACCTATTCACATTAATCATCCTTCTACTGAAAATATAATACTCAAGGATCGTAAATTGGCAAGAAATTCAGATCACAGGAAGAGCACATTAACTTTGCATAAGTTTAGCCACAAAAAAGCAGATCCAAAGAGCTGTTTGCAGTATATGGATAAATTAAAAGAGGGGTGCTGGTTAGGTTCGACTACTATAGGTCCTTGGCTTATGAAGTATATATCTCTAACTCACCAAACATGTTTTGTCTCCCATATTCTCAATCTAGGTCAAAATGAGCATTCAGCATACTAATGAATCAGACATGTAGGTCAGGTTCTTTTTTACTCGAATAACACTTTTTCCTTACTTGAACTAGCCAATATGTGTCCGGGATTGACTAAGCTAATATAAGGAATCAGATATGACCTGGAAACAAATAATTTTACAAGAAGTCAATTATTTTTTTAAGAAAAAAGGAGAGGAAGAAGCTAAATACCTATTGCTATGGACATGGACTCCAGGTGAAGCTATTTAATTTCCACTCATCAGGCAAAGGGACTATGGAATGAGCACGCAAGTTCACAAGCAACCAACAGATTTATGCAATCGCCAATCAGAGTAACAAGGATTTTTAATGTCTTACAATATATACTATCCTTTCCCTTCATGCATTCTTATTCTAATCCTAAGCCCAGCGTCCTGCCACCACAGCCCAAATCAAGCAGGGAAAAAGGTAATAACTCAAAAGATTGATGTTAACAGTGGATTTCAGAACAATATGTTAGATGGAAGATGTTAAACCAAGGGGAAAAAAATCTCCAAGTAATAACTTAAGATCATAAAGCAACAAATAAACGGCAAAATGCATCAAGTTCTAGTTCCAATATACCTTCTTTGAAAAAATCAGTCACAAAGATCTTGATTGTCTACACTTAAGAATACCTCAAATTTTATTATGATTGTATTACTGCAACATATAAACACAAAATGAGAGTCAGCAAACGCACCGGAGTTTGATGAAGTATGTCTTTGTTCAAAGACTGAAATTTGGTTCCTTTATCAAGCTGAGGAGAACCAGATTCCACCATTGGCACAATTGGAGTAGCTATGGCAGTGGCAGTTGTGGCAACAGATTCACCAGGCAGTCGAACATGCCTCAAGCTCTTCACTGCTTTATGCAACCGCTCCAACCTTAAGGTCTCCCCATCAAAGAACAAAACAGCATCATTTTCCTTGTAATCCTCACTGATACCCTCAAACATCAGTTTAGGTTTTCCATGCTGGTTGCTATGAAATTCTGCAGTGACCCTATTGTCCTTGTTCTTGTGAAGCGACCCTGGTTGGTTCTTGTCAATTGAAGCAGGTTTAAATTCATCTGAACAAATTCAAATATCAAACTGATCATGTCAAGTTCAGTTTAACCAGTTATCATATACCATGAAACACCAGATAAAATAGAAAGGATAAAACCATATCCTCAATTGTTCTGTTTCCGGCGGCGATAAAAAAAGTCAAAATGAAGAAATTTTCAATTATTTTTTAGTTCTCCAATTTCTTTGAAATATAAGAACACAGTATTTTCTATGCTGAGACATTTCACCATACACGGTGTAACAGTACCATGCCCTGTTCTGTAGAAGAGGAGCTTTATTATCCAAGAATTAACTCTACATAGATACACAACTATAGCTTCAACAAACAAGTAGTTCGATTTAGTCAAGGTTTTTACTAACCAAGTTATTGAACATAAAAAATGAAAGAACTTCAAATTTGTTTCCTACCTGTAACCTCATATTCTCAGCAACCAAACAAAGCCAACAGCAACTCTGCTTAATTGCTGAAGAAAGGCTTGCCATCTCATTGCTAATTGCTTGAAATAAGCAACAGAAATGCATAAATTTCAAATTCTAAAAAAAAAAAAAAAAAAAAAAAAAAAAAATGCTACTTTTTACAATAATCCAATTTCCAAGACTCATCAACCAAAATATCTGTAACAATCGTTTTCCTCAGTTCAGTGTCAAAAAAATGAAAACAACATAAAACTTAAAATTCAACAAAATTTAAATTATCCTTTCATTTCATCAATTTTCTCGAGGGAAATTGAAGTGTGAATGGTACTTACAACGTAAAGTGCAGAACTTGGGTGAGTGATGGTGATCGGCAAAGGAAGAGCCTAAAGTTAAGTTGTACCATCTTTCCGGCTCCGGAGCAGTGCGCGGCTCTTCCTTGCTGTTGCTACTTGCCATCTTCTGCGCCTAATTGGCTAGATCACAACCATTACCCTAGAATTCTAGGGTTTGAGTTGCGGAGAAGAAAGAACAGGGGAATATTGGATCAGGGGCAGTTTAGTCTTTCTATCCAGTAGAGTTGATTGCATGAACGTTTGGTATGTGTAGTGTTCTACCAGCTTCACAATTTGATGCAGCTTTTTGCTTAAGTTTTTTTTTTAAATTAATTAATTAAATTATTCTATTATTATTTAAGAAATAGTTTAATTTTTGGGATAAAAAACGGATAAGAAGTAGTAATATTTAATTGATATTATGTAGGAGTTGAACGACAAATAATTTAATGTCGACCTAGAGTTATAGAATTTATATACTAGCAAATAAAAGAAAGATAGAAGCAAATTTTATGTCTTTAATTTTATCAAAATAACTCTATTTTTAGGCGTTTACGAGCTGAAAAATCATAAATCAGGGGTACCCATCCCCTTTTCTAGCACATCAGCAGAAACTTATAAGCTATTTTGATATTAACAAAACACATTAAAGAGCAATTTGATGCCCATAAGTTTGTTTTAAAGAATATGTGAGCAAGAAATGTTGATTCAAATGTGTTTTCATTGAGTCTGAATTATTATTTCGTCTATATCAGATGTAATCTTATTCACCCGTCGTGAGTGTTTTGCATTTTCTGTATTTGGATTGTATGAACTCCATTCCAAGGAAGGTCGTTCGGGTGTCATTCACTCTTAAGCCTTATCTATATATTTATGCACTCATTTATATATATATATATATAATTGTTTTCTAAATATTCAATCGCATACCTATATATATATATTTTTGTTAATGTTGAGTGAGTAAAATTTAAGATGAATAAATCCATTTTGGGTCAATACATATCGAATATCAAGTTAAAGAAAATAGAGAATTTAAGCACGAGAGTAAGTAACTTTAGTCAAACTAGTATTGACTAAGACTAAAAAATAAATGTATTCGAACAAGCGCTCTACTCCCACAAATTTATCAAGAGAAATATAAATGATAATTTATAAAGTGACGTCAACTCATTGACATAACCGAATTTTAACCGCTAAAAGTTTGACTATATTTCTTAAATTAAACCCAAAAACATAAAAAAAAAACAAAAAGTCAAAATTGCCGGCGTTAAGTTTAACGGGAAACCGTTGGCAGTGTCAGTTACAAAACCGTTAATCTGGCCCCACCATACAGAAAAAGCCTCACAATCACAGCCACACCATGGCTCTCACAACTTCAATTCCAATCCTTCCAATTTCTTTTCAACACCATCAAAGACCAGTTAGGGCAAGTATCCATCTCCGGAAATTCTGCTCAATTCGATGCTCATCAAAACCCATTGACAAAACCCTAAGAACCTGCAAGATTTGCAAGACCCAATTCGACCCTTCCCTCAACCACCCTCGGGCTTGTCGCCATCACACTGCCCATTTTGGCGGTACGCTCTGCTTCCTCTTTGTTGTTCTGTATTTTATGAATGATTTTGTGAAATGGGTAGTTATTGAATTTGTTCAAGTTTCTGGTTTTGAGAATCAAATATGTTTAGATGGTAGCTGATGTTCCATTCTCAAAGTTTATTTCTTAGCTTTCCTATAATTACTGCCAAAATGCATATGGAGATACACATTTTCAACCATTCCTAAAATTTCCCCAAAAGTAGTGTGATAGAAAGTAACAACTCCTCTTTGTACATATGTTTATATTTTGAGCTCCAATCTCTATTGAGTGCCCGGAATCTCAGCCATGATTTATTGGCCGAGACTCTCAGCCAAGAGACAAGCAAAATGGATCCGGGGGTGCCCGAAAATTCATTTGGGCGGTCACGAGTGTTAATTGATGAGGTGTATCACCTCATTGGCCATGATTTATTGGCTGAGATTCTTTTTTCTCATCTTTTGTGCATATGGATTTTATGGAGTTATAGAGGAAACCGGTGATTGAACCGAAAGGACAAATGCACCACAGAAAGTGGAGCAAAGTTTGTTTAGCCCTTATATCATCATATAAGGTTCTCTGTTAGCAACGATACAAGGAATCTCTGGGTTGAAAATGCTTCTCCCTATAGCTGGAAAGGGACTAAAAAAACAATCATACTCTTCTAGCATGAAATGCTCATCAAATTCAGGAGCCTTTTTGGGATAAGTTAATTACTGGACTTTGTTGTCTGATGGAGGACTGGCTTTGCCACAGTACTGGTCTCCTTGAAAACCACTTGGGTAATCTTATATTTGATTGAGATCGCACATTCTGCTTAACCTCCGTCATTAAACTTGGAAATTACTCAACTATAGTTACTCTTTGCTTAAGAATTAGGTACTTGCCAATTAAAATTCTCAGAACGTTATAGGTTATTGGTTATTATAACATACACTATGATATGTTTAGGAAATATATCCTTGACATCTTAACCTTGCAGATTTTTGATAATGAAACTGGGAAGTTACTAGTACTCAGAGTTCTGGTCCTTTTTCCTTGCTAGTTTTTATATTTTAAAAAATGATGTCTGAATCTGTAGTGAGAGACTGATGCTTGACAAAGGCCCATTAAAGGTGTTTTTGATGCATGTCTAAATTTGGAACTTTAGACATTGTGAAATATTTGATTATATTCTGTTGTACTCTTTCGAGGTTATTTCAACTTGCCAAATGGAAATTATCAGGTTTGACTATATTGTTTCTAGTTTTACAATATGGAACAAACTCATATAGACAGTAAAAGGCAGTCGTGTGGCTATATAATAGTTTGTGACGACCACACTTTTAGAAGTTTACAAAGTCATGGGTTCCAGAAACATTGATATCTGCGTCTATCAAAGGTTTTCTCGAGAACAAAATTTTAGCATTTATATTGAACAATAGCAACACATGCTATGTGCACTAGGGTAAAAAGGGAAACCATGCTGGCCAGCAACAAAATTGGAAATTCATGATAATCCCAGTTCCATGAGATTGTTTGGGTCTTTTCAGCGCCCAAGGCAAGGAAATATATAAGCTCGAGTTGACCTGAAGCTTGCAGTATAGCATAGTACAAACTATTGGATCTGTTAAAGTAAATGTGGTTCTGCTTGTGTTAGGATTCAGTACGACATATTGAAGTGATCTATCTTTTGTTGAAATTCAACTCTCATTGGTTTTCCTAATTCTTTGGTTGATCAGGAGAAACAAGGCGAAAATTTGAGAGCGTGTATTCTGGAGGCACCATGAGTACTCCGGACGGGGGAAAAGTTTCTCAATACTGGCATTGCTGCGGATCTGAAGATCCCTTTGACCCTGGATGTACTGCTGCTCCTCACTCCTCCTATGATGACTGATTCTTATGCCTCAGATTCTGAATTGCTTCTTAGTTCCTACCATAATTGTGTTTCTTACCTGTGCATTGCTACTGTAATTTTTCATTCATAAATTTGTAGAAATAAATAGCATATTTGATAATGCATTCCAATTAAAAAAAAAGTCTCTGGTCGTTAGATACTTTGTTTTGAACAATCATTATTGCCTTTCTCCAACCTAAAATGGTTGATAAAGTATGACAATCGCTTTGAGGTGCAGTTTTAAGAATGAGAATACAGTTTGGAACATAAGTAACTGGTATTTTTTTAAAGTAATCAACACTACGAGATAAACAGTGATCTGCGATAAAAATAATCTCATTGCAAAAGGTAAATTGTCACTATAGTATCTGTACTTGTTGAAACTATGAAGTTGGCCCTAGTTTTTTTAGTTGGTCTAAAATTTTGGATTTGGTCAAAATGACCTGCTAGTGCCGGTTAGTTACCTCCACGTCAACAAATATGCCACATCACCCTTCCACGCCAGCTTCGTGTCCATGTCAGTCTTGGACCAAATAAA
>JAYMSZ010002404.1:0-12071 GCA_036897665.1 Pelargonium citronellum
GTCTTTCATGGAAAACCTATAGCAAAGGTAGGAAACAAGTCTTTGTCAAACTCTCAATATGTCGAGCGTTTAATACAAAAGCTAGTAATTCCAGGATTATGTAGTCTAGTAAAATAAGGTATAGGAAGTTGAATCTCCAGTTCATTGAGGGATTTATCTTTCCTAAAAGCTTTAAGGATATCTATTTATAAAGAAGATTGGGATTGACTGGCTTTCTATATCAAATTTGTAAGAAAAAATGGTACAAAAAAAGGAGTTAATACAAAAAGGGTTGCTAAGCTTAGACAAAGTATAGGTCAATTTATTGGCTATAAATAAGAATTAAATATCAAGGACTTCTCAAGTCTCGTAGGAAATAATCTAATTTATATGGGTAGAAGTTTGGTAGTATTTATTTAGTATATTCTTTCTTTTGTATAGTTCCAAAGCTCTTGATACTTCTTTTGTTATAGAAGAAAACGTAGCGATCTATTTCTCTAATATGCTTTAGTACGCTCCTTAATCCTTGTAAGTAGGGGTATATGACTCCTGTTACAGTATATTTTCTAGGACTACACGCTTCTAAAAGAAAATTAATTAGAGGATTATCCCTCTCTGTTTCATGTGTTGTTATTATATTCAGATAGCAAAAAAAGAATTTAATGTTTTTATAAAAAAGGGGCTCTAGTGTAATTATAAAGAATGCCTTAACGAGCGTCAAAAGTCTGTATTAATAAACGTTGATTTTTAAATTTATATACTCTTCTCAACCGGAAGAGGTTGCTTCTGAATGACAAGAATTCCGTAAGATTCTAATGATACTTACCTAAATACTAAAGTTTACAATTATCCTAAACTTCCAGAACTAAGAGCATAAGCCCCGGATTCCTGGTACTTAAGTTAAACTATTTCAGTTTAGGTTAATACATTAAAGTCACAGAAGATGTCTTATAGTATAAACCAAAAACTCAGTACAGTTCAAAGACTTTCTACTCATTTGTGGATTAAATCTGTACGCCTTTTAGTGTAATTATTGACCCATTATAGGCCTCCTCTTATAAACTGTTAGGTGTATCTAGTCAAATCATTAAAAAACTTTTAAGGCTTTGTCCCATCATCAGAAAGGTAAAGCTGTGAGCTCTTTTCGAAGTCAAAGGGAATCCTATATACCTATCTTAACATAGAAAAGATATGCCATAAAAGCCTTTGCTGCTGCTATATAAAACGAAGTAGAAAGAGTACTCTTACTGCAATTTTGGTATATAGAGATTACGACTATGAGTGCCGAAAAAGTAGTATTGTTAGAAGCTCCATAAGTTTATTTTGTATTCTAGATGAAGCGGGGAAAGTTCTTCCTTGTTATTTTAGAACTACAGAAAAGTAACAAGGATACCTTATGAATAAAATTACGTACCTTGTTTTAATAGAATTTCCTGTAATTTCTTTTAGAGCCGCCTAAAATTTTAGCATTAGTATAGCTAATTAACGGCCTAATGTAAGTAAATCAGTCCTATACAGGGTCTCTCTCATTCCATAACACTTTATCCGATTCTCCGTGGTCCAAAATAAGATCTTGTTTCTCAAAGATCCTTTATGAGGAGCTGCTTGAAACTTATAAAGGAATACTCAACTGCACTACACACGTGTGTACTCTTACCTATTTCATATACAAACACAGACTCGGAGCTACTCTTACACAGAAATCATCTACTGTTAACTAATACAATACATATATCCTTTTACTAGAGCCAGTGAGATCCTTGAATGAATGAGTCTGGTTTTCAATCCAAATTTTTAGTGTTAGAAATCTGGGTAATTTACTATGTCTAACTTTTTTTTAGTAATGCTTTACATAAGACACAAAAAGTAAAACAAACATTCTAGACAGGGTTTCTTTTGATACGTACCGGGTACTCTTTTTGGGAAATTTCTGAAACAAAAAACTTATAGCATATAGAATTGTGTAGTTTATATTACATATTAAGAAAAGTCCTATATTTTTAATAAAGTACTAATGTACTAAAAGATTTAGGAGTCTTCCTATTAGGTAATTAGAAGTTTATATTCCTCAACCTAATTGCAAATAAAACGGGATTCAACAATTATACCAAGGGATTCCTCCTTGATTTAAGCAATCTAGACTTTACTTATGGAAATTCTTAATACAATATATTAACTTACAAGAAAAAAAGGTATTTATTAAGATAATTCAGGCAAGGGAGCTTAGTTAATCGCAGGGTCTTCTGTAGAACAGGCTCCTATCTGTCTATCTGTACTATCTGTACCCCTCCTTTCGAGTCGAGATTGAACTTTAATTACTATAATTACTAAGTTCTCTGTACTTTTTCGAAGTCTTAAGGGTATTAAATTCATTAGTCATTAGTAAAAAAAGACTCAGGACTCCCTAATATAAACCCAAAAAAGAGTTAACGAGTAGGTTAGGCGCGAGTATTACTATTAGTAGTCAAAATTTGATGCTATTGAAAGGACAGTACAAAGTCAGGAGACTCCTTTTTTGGAAGTGTTTATAGAAAATAATGTATAAAGTTTTCATTCACGAGATTCTCGTAGAGAAGAGTCTTAACGTTAAATTGTCAGGATAGGATTATTTTTTAATAAAGATTTTTGTTTCCTTTACTTATTCTGTTATACTAAACGAAATGCGATTTATTTATTTGTATTTCTTAGTCTTAGACAAGCTTACTAAAAATATATAGGTTTTTCTGGTTAATAAGAGTTTCTACATAGGGGGCGAGGCTTACATACTTCTTAGTATTTTTATACACAAGGCCCTTGCTAAGCTAAGCCTTTAACTGAAGAGTTTTATAGCTAAAATACTAATAGTACTGGTTTTCTTTAGTAAAGAGTAGTAAAGTTGTTTGCTTTATTAGTTTTGGTAATTAAGGTAATAAGAGTCTACGGGTTCCTTTATTAAAATGAAATATATTTGAAAATATGGAGTAAGGAAATCCGTATTTTAAAAGTAAGAGGTTCACTAAACAAAATCTAGTGGAATCCAGTAAAAGGATAGGGGTTAGTTAATAAGAAGTCTTCTTTAACTTAAAAGTTTCGGTGTTTTGCTTGTTACTTAAAGTACAGACTATGAGTATAAAGCCCGGTTTCCTTAATAAAGGTATTCCTATTAGGGGTGTAATTCTTATAATAATATAGATTTTTACTATAGTTTCTTAGTTTTCTGTTTTAAGTTTCCCATTTAGGTATCCGGTATTTAAGAAAGATTTAGCTTAAGCGGGTTCCCTTATTTAATAGAATAATCTTTGAAATTACTATTTACTATGTCGAGGTTTTATTAAAGAGTGAATTCCTTAGTACTTCATTTACAGGAAACGGGAATAGTACTAACTCGAATGGCTGAGGTTTCTGGTTATTTGTTAAGGTCAAAAAAAGGAAAAGGGGCTGTGTCTATTCTATATTCCTCTAAAATAAAAGTAGAGTCTTCTCACGCAATAGATAAATTAAGCCGGATTCTTTAGTATTGGTTGGTTGTAGCTTCCTTTGTTATTAACTTCTTAAGAACGACTCGCATACTATACCAAATATATTAGGAGTCCGGGTGTTCCCTACACTTGTCCTCTTAAAGCGGACGCACTAAGAGATTTTAACTAGGTTTTTAAGTATCAAAAGTAGCTTTCAAAACTAATGGGTTTGAATTTCCAATAAGGATTTAGGGAATAATAATAGTTTAGGCGGATCTCTTTGCGATTTTAGTTAAATCTATTGAGCATCCTTAGGAATTTGTGGGTTCCTGTCACGCTAGCTGTCCCGAAAAGTTGTATCTGAGTTACGACAATAGGATTACTTTTGTATTGAGAGTAAGCTTATTCTAAACCCTTCATGTCTCTCGATTTTTTTGTGGTTATAAAATCCTAGGGATCCCTTAATCTGATTACTTTTATCGGAGGAAGTAAAGACGCAACTGGTATTGGAAGGTCCTCTTTTTTACTAACCCCTTACTATGAAATTTACAAAAAGAAAGTTGTATAAGTCTAGTCGTTGATGATAGGTAGCTTTATATGCTATATATATTCTTAAACCTTTGCATTATTTAATCTTTTCTGTTTATTTAGAATCTTTTAGGAAATAGCACAGCAATATTAAGGTATCCCCTTTTAGTACATCAACAAGAGTCTAACTAGTATTCACCCTTTTTGGTTTTTATCCGAGAATGTCGGCTATCTGTGAAGGGCCTCTCCCTTAGTATGGTTAATAAAAATTAGGATCTTAGTATTAACCAAGAAAGAAATTTCTACTACCGGCAAAGGGGTGGTGAAGCCAATCGTACAAAGCAAGTATTTTCAGGAATATTCCATAGTGAGTGCTTTCCTTAGGTCTTTTCCAGACGTATAGTATTTATTAAGGCGGTATTCTAATCCTGGGATTCCTTGATAAATCGGTAAGGTTTATTGTTATAGTCCACAAGGGTGTAGTCATTTTTATTCTTTCTTATTTTTCTGAAATAGGGGGTTCTATTCCGATTAGGGCAACTAAACAAAGAAAATGCAATTAGAGAAATCCCTATTTACTAGAGCTAATCCAATAAAAGGTCTCACTATCCTATATAACAAAAAAAGTACTCAATTGAATGAATTGCGGGTAGCCTTAGGAGGAGAAAAGAAAGAAGGTAATGTATTCGAAAACGGGCTCTGGCAATCCATAATGTTTACCCTGTAACGTTATTAATTATAAGTATGTTCTACAACCCCGTATATGTGTTAAAAGCTCTGTGGAAACTCTTTAAGAGAATAGTTGGGAACTCTCATTTGTTCCAGGAAACTCTTAGTTTTTTAATTCTTAACGTGTTCTAATAGTATAGCTCTATTACTTTTTTACACCCAACCTTAAGTTTTTTAGGGGATCCCCATTTACTAAAATAATAAAACTCATATTATTTAGAGAATGTCCTTAGGGCTTAGCTACTTAAATAAAAGGAACTTGTACCCTTATAAAAAAAGATTTACTCTGCTGCTAATGAGGCTTACTCTTATATAATTAGAATAAAGCTTGTATCTTGCTTGGAATGTAGGAGAAACGGACTCTTTATTACTTCTAAAGTTTAACAAGTGAAAACTAGACTTTAATCTTATTGGTAGAGCACTCCTCGGTCAACACGAATGTCATAGGTTCAAGTCCAGTGCTACCTAATGTTCGAACCTCCTTAACTCCTTCCTTTTTAGATCCCGTTTAGTAAAAGGGGAAACCCTAATACAGAAAAATTCAAATTTCATTTTCTCTATTTTGTTGAAGAGTTGCTACTAAAATAGAAGTCCCTTGAGACGGTCACCATACCGTCACAAATGGCTAGCTCTAAGAGATTTTAAGGGTTCTAATCTTTTATTATATAATGTATCCGGACAAAAAATTCTAGTTAATAATTAAGTCTTAGATTTTGGGCCGACCCCATTATATGTCTATATTCCTTGAGCTATAGCTTTATATTAATCTTTCTGGTATGGATATAGCGTTATATCTTAATTCGTAAAAAAGTTAGGGAATTCTGGTTTTCTTTTCCCAAAGCATCCTTTTTTTTAATTCACCGGTAAAATGGATACTTACTACAGAACCGAATAGAGTAATCTTTAATACATGTGAATGGTTGACTTTTCTTAAATAGAAAGCTAGGAATCTGCATTAAATCTATGTCTAAGAGTGGGCTTCAGAATAATCAGTATTTTTCGCTCTGGCATTGGAACCTTTTCTAAGCTCATCTTTAGTCAATTTTTTTACTATACTCAAGTTACTCTCAATTTCTAAAAAAGGAGATTTCGAAACAGGATTCCTTGAGTCTTTTTTACCAATCATTTGTGTAAAATTACAAGTTTTAACTTCAGTGAAAAGGGTAGACTAAAAGTAGAGAACACTAGGTATAGAAGATTTCCCCTTCCTTATAGAACCCCAAGACATGCCTAAAGTTTGTAAGATAAAAATAAAAGTCCTTTTGTGCGCGATGATACCAAAACCAACTTTGTTCCGTATAAAAGCAAGGCAAATCGAGTAGTAGCCGAAGTAAGTCCCGTGCAGGAAGACTTTTCTAGGATACAAAGTGATTAGAGTATTCTTTATATATTATAGTAAGGGGAACTCCGCGGGGCCCTCGTAATAAGGATTCGAAAGAGGTACCTTTAAAAGCAACACCAACTAATGTCTGGGTTTTCTACTAGCGGATTTTTTAAAGCACTCTTACCTACGAGCAACAGCCCATATCTGCGAATGAATTTAAGCTCAAGTAATTGATAGGTCCAAAGTATCCTCGCGAGAAAGTATCCCCAAAGTTTAGTTCAATTAATTATCAAGTAAGCAGAAAAACTGAGTTTCAGTTGGCAGTAATGTGTTTTATCGACTCGGCTCTCCAAGTTCTCTGGGACCAGTTAATTATTAAACAATAGGGTAGTATTATGTAATAGAACTGGGTTTCCCCTTTTCACGAAAATAAAGCAAGAGGACGTGCGTAATTAGTTCTTTGTTACTAGGAGCATCTAATCAAAATCCTCAATATGCTTTGGAATGTCCTGGAAATATAAGTAAGGATCCGGATCTCTTGTCACTGGAGACTCCTTGGGAGGAAATTATCTCATTAAGAAATCCTTGAGGTTAACTTTCACCTCGTTCATTAATAGAAAAAAAACACGTATTTTTGTAGCTGGTTTAACTACTTTAGCAGCCTTGTCAAGGACTTTATCTTGTTTTTATTATGCTGTGCAACTCATTTGAACTATTTGCTATTTGCTTTTTATTTATTGAGGTAAGTCCAACAAGATTCAATCTTATTCCGATCAAACCCCTTTATAGTATACTGTGTCCCTTATAAACTTTTAACAAGTAAAAGTAAGACTATAACACTTCGGAAAAAAGCAATCTACCCGAGTATTATCCGAGATTGCTTTTAAGGAAACTTATGAGCTATAATTCCGTATCTGAGTAACCAATAGTTTTTCTTATTTACTGTTTTTGCTTTTGGCTACCGAACTACTTTTACAAGCTCTTTTCCTTATTTTTTTGACTCTTAAAAGATATTAAGGAAATCGCTCTCACCTAACTAGAAAAAGGCAGTCAGTACTTCTTTTATTTCAAACCTGAGTAAACAAGTTCTAGGTCATACCATTAAAAAGTCCCCGTATGCTAGGTAAGCACAACCTTGAGAACAAAATCCCGTTAGCTTCAGGCGATACCTAGGAATAGGCAGGAAAAGAGCTGCATAGCCTACAATAATTACGGAAATCCTTTACTACGACAAATTGTTTAGTGAAAACTGCTTATACTAGCTTTTTTTAGGGTACACACTTCGATAAGTGTAATAATGCGCCAAAAAACACATTATATAAGACATGCTTTTTGCATAAGACTCCCTAGGTTTTCTTTAGTTTTCAAAGGGTAAAAGTATACACACAAGGTTCTTCTAAACTGTCTATTTTGTCGTCTAAAAGGAATGAAATCATAAAAACAACAAGAGTTTCCCCGATTTATAGTAACAGGACCTCTTAGATAATGGGAATATTAGGGCGCTCCTTGTAAAGTAGCCAGCTGTAAAGCTATTTGTATTTTAATAAGAATCTTTTAATTTCTAGCAACTAAATCAATATAGCCAGAATAATAAGTTAAATTAGACTTTAGTTAGGGAGTATAACCCAATTTAGGGGAACTCGCTAAAATACAAAAAGGC
Source organism: Pelargonium citronellum (assembly GCA_036897665.1). Taxonomy (NCBI): domain Eukaryota; kingdom Viridiplantae; phylum Streptophyta; class Magnoliopsida; order Geraniales; family Geraniaceae; genus Pelargonium; species Pelargonium citronellum. The sequence continues at coordinate 7,658 of JAYMSZ010002404.1, forward strand.
TTCTATATAACCTCAACTGGCAATTTTCATTAATAGAGTAGGAGCCTTTAATTCTGCATATTTAAGAGTTACTTGAACAAAAGAACTAACGGCAGAAAAAGCGAGCAATCTAAAGGAACACTAGGGGTTGATCTTGTCTGGAAACTCCGCTCCAAGGGTTTCTTATATAAAAGAAAGTCCTGACTCAATTGTTTCGGAATCTTGTAGCTATTGGCTTGAAGTCAAAACTCGTTGTACGGCAATTTTCACGAGCTTTAACAGCAGTTTAGGACGTTTGACGTATGATTGGATCTTTCGTAAGTTTTTAGTCTATTTTGTTTGCTTTTTTATCTGTACTTTTCGAAAGGATTTTTTGCTCTTAGGATTAGTTTATAGAAAGAATTGCTGCCAAAAAAGGACTCTCATACAAGTCTAACCAGCTTAATTTATATAAGTTTCCAAAATTTGTTAGTATACGGGGCCCTTAATTCACACTTATCTTCACGCCGAGTGTACTAATAAAGATAAAATATGTAATATTCGTTGGGTCTAAAAAGGTGCCTGGCATATATTCCTTCTTTGTCGAACTTGGAAGTACTTTAATCTCACCCTTCTGATTGCATTGAAAGAGAGGCAGTAACAAAAGGGTCCGTTACGTGCCATAAAGAAGATGAGATTCATACTATCCAGGAAGATCCAGTTAAATAGCAGTAACTGGCGCAGATAATGAGATAAGTGCGTCCTCATTCTTTAATCAAAGCAAAAATGGACTAAACCTCAAATTTGACCTCAAGACTTCCTACTTTGAATACCGTAAAAAGGAAATGGTTTGAACATTTATCTAGGGGTTTCCTAGGCGGCAGAATTCAAGAATACTATCCTCAAAATCTTGTGTATTGGGCATCAGTTGGTGTCTTATACGACTCTAAGGAGAGTTTACCATGTCTTTACTTTATAAGGAGTTGTTTTCTTTTTTAGTAATAAAATTCTACCTGACTTCTCAGTTTAATATATTACGAACCTTGCCCGGTATAACAACTGAGACAGCGCATGAAGATAAGCTGGAGTGGGGGCAAAGCGTAGAAAAAGGATATCATTTTAAAATTGCTTAAGTTTAGTCTAGCTAGTTACTGCTTTAAAGGCAGTGATTCTGTAGTAGCTTGGAAGAATTTCTAGTCTTATTATATTCTTTATGCCGACTTTACATAAATATTTCTATACTTTACGAACGAACTTGAGCTTTAAATATAACGAAGGGAAAGGAGTTAGTTAGGAACTTTATTGGTAAATTGTAAAAAATTTGAAATAGGTTTTATTTTGTTACTGTATAGATATTTTAAGAATTCTACTAATTAAGAGATCTTGGGGTCAGTCAACCCAACAGAAAAGAATTATCTCATTTTAGTACTCTTATTTCATCCGACATCTATATTCTGTTTGGAGTTTTAGGGGTTTACTTCCAGGGTCACTATCTAAACTAGAGCTCTATATCCTTAAAGTAAGTTTGTTTAGTCATATCAGCTGCATTTTCTTATAAAAATAGAAAAAAAATGCTTTTTTGTTTTGGGATTGCAGAAAATAAATATAGGTAAAACCAACTTAGTAAAATACTGAATTAGTACTAGCAAGGGGCCAAAAGACCCACAAAATAGGAATCCAGAAGCCTTTTGTGATAGGTACATCCCAGACAGAAAAGAGTCAACAAGTTCTTTTACTGTAAATGTGGGTTATAATTACTCTATTTATGGCTGCCAGGATCCAGCACGCAAACGAGCCCCATACAAGAACTTCAATCATTTTGACTACATATCTTGACCCCACATTCAGAATAGGTACATAAATTCTAAAAAAGTCTTAGATATTGCAAAGAAAGTCTTTCGAGTACTAAGGGTATAAGCACACTCATAAGTAAGCCAGGAGTTTTTCCCTACTGTTAGTTAAAGCGATAAGAATTCTAGTTGGATTTTTTTGCAAGCAGGTGGTGTTAGTTTCTTCGGTATCCTTAAGATAAGAATTCAATTAAGAAAGCAAAAAGTAAATAAAGGAAACAACTATTCCTGTTCCTGGGCTTTTTTATGAAGGGTTAACCTAAACTAGAAAAGCATCTTCTAGTCTGCTTAAATATAAGAAATAGAGCTTAAAATAGGTTTTTCCTAAGTAAGTTTCATTTGTACTAGTTTTTTTTAGTAAGTCAAGGCAAAGCACTTCTAATAAAAGCGGGGTTACTCTTGTTGGGGTCCGAAACTCCAGTACAGAAAGGTATAAGGTAACACTTCTTCCTCATAGGGTATATTTTCCTTAGGAGTATTTTACTTAAAATTTTTTAATTAAGTGAAGTAAGGAAATCCATTAAATGTCAATGAATATAGCTGCTTGATAGGTTATAAGAATTTAAGAAGGTAATATAAATAAGTATAAATAAGGAGGAAACACTTATGCCTCTGAAGTATTTTAGTTAGCTCCTAAGTTTCCAGTTTAAAGGTAATTGGAAGAAAAGTCTACTAAAGGGTTCTTTCGGCCCTAGTAAGTCCTCTAAAGGAGTAAAAGAGTACGAACTATAAAACAAGAGGAGTCATTTCTTAACTATAAAAACAAAGAAGAGTCCCCTCGTAACTACAGGCTTCAATAAGAGTAGGGACCATAAGAAGAGTATAGCTCTAAAGACTCATAAGAAAGCTACGATGAGTAAGATACAAATACAGATAGCTACACAGGGAATAACTCTAAGAGTAGTACAGCTCATAAGAAAGGTACAAGTTATAGGACTAAGAGGGCTATCAAGATACAGACTAAAGATATATATAAGTATTGAGAAGATGGTTATGAATAAGAGTATAATAGCTCTGAAGAATTGGGGTCTGAGGAGTGAAGAGTAGGCAAATGCAGTTTGGTATGGCTAAGAAAGGTAGGAGTCAGGCTATAAAGACTTAGATAGGTCTAGGCAGTTTTCTTATCTTTCTGATCCAGTTTGGGAGATTCCTTAACCCAACAAGTAGCGCGGAATACAGCAAAGAAAACCCTTACCAACAACCATTCGGCTTATGCTCGAGAGCTTTGAGGATGCTGTGATAGGACAAGATAAGGAGGACTTTCAAAATATATAGCTTTTATTCAATACTTATTTCGGACTAATTATTAGTATTCAGTTTAACATAGTGTAGATCAAGATATATCTAGGAAGTGTGAATCTAAATTAGGCATCATAAAATTATATGTATACATTAACATAAAGAAATCTCATTAAAACTTAGTATCGACAAACAACATAAGTCAGGGAATAGCCATTCCATTATCCCTAGTCAGGAATTTTTGTTAGATTAAGCACGCACTAGGCAGATATGGTTAGACGTATGTCATAAACCCTAATAGGTATTCCATTAGTAACTGAGTCAAAAGAGAGCTTGTTCTTTAATTAGTAATTTGTAGGGGTGCTCCTAAAAAAAATTATAACTAAAACTGAAAATTGGTAATGGACCCTGCAGCAATAGAGCAATTTCTTTTGGGTAATCTCAATTCTTTAGTTATCCTAGCAAAGTAAAAAAGTTACTGAGAAGAAAAGTAGAATTACGTATATAGAAAACTAGTTCATTTTGTATTAGCTTAATTACAAGACTTTACAGAATCCTCCACTTTATAGAAGCTTTCTCTTCAGTAGCTTTCCTTGAGAATCTTCTCTATTTTGGGATGTATAGCTCAATTTGGTAGAGCATTGGACTTTTAATCTGATGGCCGCTGGTTCAAGCCTAACTATTGCCCGCCTGCACTCCTACTTGGTTAGATCTGCACACACTATTTCAGAGTTATTACCTCATAGAAGTTTTTGTTATCTGTAACTTCGAAACTCTAGATTTCTATGGCATTCTTTGGAGACTCTTTATAAGAAATAAAATTGCTTAGAAATCCTATCTTTGGTAGGTATAGGTTACTTATAAAAAGTACTAAAGGTCTCCCTTTATATGCCAATTGACTACTTCAAAATAGAGTAGGACATCGACATCTTCTAGTGTTAGTAAAACCCTTTAGTGGCAAACTTTTTTCCATACTAATAGTGGAATTTCCTCATGTACCAATAGGTATGCCCCAGTTTAGCGCAGGAAAATCACTCTGCTCTTTACGATACGAAGAATATGATTTCTTACTTTAGGGAGTTTTTGTAAGATCCTATGTGCTGTACTACTCCTTATTTTTGTGTTTCAAAGAATATGACATAAAAGTACGATAGGGTATTTCAAAAAATGGATAGGAATTTCTTAGGTACGGTTGTTCATGAAAACAAAACTTAAAGAAGACTCCTGTTAAAAAGGTAGGTCAAATCGGATTTAGTTAATCCCGCAGTTTCAGTGTTTTCAATTCAAGTAAGGAAGTCGCCCACGCCCTTTTATAGTATAGAGTTTCTTCAGCTCTGGTTCATAACAGAGATATAAAATGGGTTTTC
>JAYMSZ010002405.1:0-12071 GCA_036897665.1 Pelargonium citronellum
GTTAGTAGTGGTGTGTGTTTTATTCCATTTTGTTGTATAAATAGGGTTCAACCCTTGTAAACATATATCAAGAAATAATTCCAGCAGCATTTTCTTCTCTCTTCTATTCTTAACAAAAAATACTAAAACATTAGTTTTGCAATCCAGATATAATGAAAAAGAAATTCAATTGAAAATTTAGAGATCAAATTTAACAACTAGAATGTAAGTTGTCTAAGCACAAAAATAAGTACAATTGTTCAAAGATCAAAATGAAATTTTGAGGATAGAAAGCATTAAAACATAGACAGCGTTCTTGAGAAGAGCAATATCCATTGCCAAGAAAGATTAGCACTTAAATTTATCTTAAACATTCTTAGGCTCAATGGATTTGTATTATTTTGAATTGTATAAGACAATGTTTGATTGTTACGAGTATAGTGACCACAAAATATATGCCTTCTTCAAGCATGGTTGATGACATTTTAAATAGACAATGTTGTTACAGGACATATAGCTAGTACAGTACTCATTTCTACCAGGAAAGGACGTGTTGGAATCTTAATGGATGCTTACCAACAAATGATGTCTGGTCAGAGCAGAGAGCAGAGAGCTCCAAATATAGACCATAATGTTGCTCTCAAAACTCAAAAGACTTAGTGACTATATTGCTTTATAAGGGAGAACTGCATATGATTAAAGATAGCTTCTGAATCATGGTGATTATGGGTACAAATCTGATGAACCTTTTTTTGTGTGTTCCTTTTTTATCACTATAATGGTCCTTGCACAAGAAGATTCATAGGGTAATTCCCAAATACAATTAACTATTAATGCACTTTGAATTTGAGTCTCATCAACAGCCATTTGAATAGAGCATTTTTATTTCTATCATATTTTCTTTCCTCTCTTTTTAGCTAAAAGAAAATATTCTCTAATTCATTCATGATTCTAGCGGAGGGCCTTTACTCTTCTACATCCCAAACTCTTCTGAAAAGTTAAGACATGACCATGTTTCTAAACATGCCAACTCTTCCATAACCCAAAGTTTCTGTCAGTTAAAATAAGGGCGTGTTTACAAACAGTTAAACAGGTCTTACTTTTCAATATCCTATATCTTCTTACCAGCAAAAATATGGGCAAGTTTCAAGAAACCTCATATATTTCAGGTCCCAAATCTTCTTAAAAGTGAAGACATAAATGTTTCTAAACAGTGTGTAAGAGTTCCCCGCTATTCCTTGTAGATGGTAAGTAGATGATATCCCTTGTACATGGTAAGTAGATATCATGCCACCACATGTCTATATAAATAAAGGCTGTTAATGAAAGTACAGGTAAACTTCAAGGAAAGAAATTGATATAATATTCTAACTAATATGATAAACAAAAGAGCTACAAGAAATTCACTCAATACCTTTCTCTCCGCAAACCTATCCAACTCAGCTCAACATTTTCATTACTTGAAACATTGCCCAAGGGGGCAAATATTCACACTCAAAAACAGAGACCCTAAAGTTGATGTTGAAATCTTCCACCATCACAGAAATTCAAAGAGCACTAGAGATTGTTACCCAAGGATGTTCAATACATAAGGCATACACCCAACATAAAAAACCGTAAAAGCTACCATGGTCCAGGGCAAGTTCAACTTAAAACTCAGACAGCCCCAGAAGTGATTATGAATATCAACTACCACAGAAACCCAAATTGCACAATAGATTTTTTTTATTTTTACTCAAAGATCCCAAATACACACCACATACATCCAGCATAGACATCAGCAAAAGAAATGTTAGGATATATCAAAAGTCGGGGTAATATAATCTCTAAATAAATGTTGAGATAATTATGTAGCACTTCAATTATTCAATTCAATGACTAAATCCGAATAAATGTTTGTGATGCAATTAAATAATTTTATAATTAATAGAGATATACCACAGCTTGCAATGTTCGTATCTCAGCAACTTGGTCAGTAGATCTGGCAGATAAAGATTCGCACCTATTGGCCTGTATGCCAAGAGAATAAAAATTAACCCATCGAATGAGTATAAGAAATACAATAGTTAAGAAGGGCACACACCAAACAATCAAGGACATTAGAAAGAGACTGCACATCTGCTCGCAAAGAGTGAACATCAGAAGCAGCCTCCTTATATTTACGTAGTTGATTCTGCATGATGCCCATTTTCTCAGGAAACGACGAGACTAAACTCTTAAATTCTGCAATGACATCTTTTCTTCCTGAAAGATCTTCTCCATCAACAAAGAAGCATAAATTACTATTATGGGCAGCACACATAAAATGAAAAGCAGCATCAAATATCTTCTTACCTGATTCTCTCGTCACTGCTTCTAGCTTAGTTTCAATCATATTTCTTTCATCAATTTGTTTCTGGATCTCTATTCCTAGATCAGCTATTCTAGAATCAGTAACTGCAGAGGTTCTACGAAAAACATCAGCTAAATCATTTTTAATATTCAATTCTTTTTCCCTCCAGGCAAGGTTATCTTTCTCCACCTACACTTAGCAATCAACAAGGTTTGTCAGTTTCACACTAAATATTGCATGAAAAATGCAGGGTGAAGGCATTTAATGAAACTACCGACCAGTTACAACCTGTAGTTTCTCAAATAAGGCCTGATATAGCATAAGATCTGATTTTGACTTCTCTAGTTGGTCTTTCATAGAGAGGTAGGGTTGGGAAGAAGCAATACACTTCACATTCTTCAACATGTTCTGTCAATTGAATGACACCATTAACAAGTGAAACTGTAACAAAGATGTAACCCATATTTTCTTTTCTTTTCTTTTTCCTTTTATTTGAAATTTTTCTTTGTGAAAATGAGAGGGAAAGAATCCAGAAAGCTAACCAGTAAAGTAGATGACTGCTGTAATATTTGTAATCTTTCTTCATGAAGACCTTTAAGCTCCAAAAGTCGAGACATAGCTTGGTCCTGTCAAGTTCAAATTGTCTGAAAAATTCAGTCAAACAAATTCTCAAAATGGCAATAAACAATAAACAATAAGGGACAAAAGTTGCAAATGAATCACCGTTAACTCTTTATTAGTAGACTTCAAATCTTGCAAGTGTTTTCGTTTATCTCTGAATTTATCACTGGCAACATGCTGACTCCCCAAGTTCAAGACGGGAAAGATTGCCCCTTTCACTGCATCTTTCTCTGCTTTCAGAGATGACAGTTCACAGTTACTTTCTTCGAGTTCAACAATCGTGCTCCTCAATTCTCCTTCACATAACCAACAGAAGAATGCATTCAGACATGCAGATCATCTATTTTCATTCAAAACATAATTTGATAAGCTGGGAGAGAGAATGAAACAATAAAAAGTTCATTAAAATTTAAACCCCAATTAAATGTATGTGTTCAAACTAGTTTTACAATACCGCAGACTGGCTGGGCTCCAAAGCAAATAGTAAGGGGGGCTTACTGAAAAACATATGCTTGATAAAGAAATAGTGAAATACATTCAGAATGGCTACCCTGCAGTAGGAAGTGATGCATGATGCATTGGGGGCTGCTAGATTCAGCTTATTTGAGATCGTGGGATAACACAACTTAATGTAATTTTAAGAGTGAATTCCTATTGAAGTCAAGTTTGCGGATGTCTTCATGATTCTATGTAATAATCTTTGTTTACATCCCCATAGAACTTTGATGAACTGACAACTGAGTATTAAGGTGATTACTACATTATCAGAGTGTTTGCCCCCTCCCTCTCTCTCACGTCTTAATGATTCTAAGCATCAATCTTTGTTTAGAACTCCATACAACTTCTGATTAACTGAACATTAAGGTGATTAATAAGTTATCAGAGTGTTTGGCTTCTCTTTCTCTAACAGTGAATTCCTATTAAAGTCAAGTTTGGCGAAGTCTTAATGATTCTGTGTAATTTTCTTTGTTTAGATCTCCATACAACTTTTCATGAACTGACTATTAAGGTGATTACTTAAGTTATTTGTTTAGATCTCCATGCAACTTTTGATTAACTGAATATTAAGGTGATAACTAAGTTATCTTAGTGCTTGGCTTCACTCTTTCTCTCTAACAACCAGCATGTCAACAGACTCAAAATATTTCTGTATGCTGATACAAAATCTCTCTGCCCACCTTGGTGCTAAATACACAATTAATCATACCTATGAAAATCTCCCATAAAGGACTGAATAGAGAAATTATAAAATTTAAAAAAAAAAAAATAGATTGCTACTACAAACAGATAAAAGAGTGGACATGTTACTAAAACCCGAAGCAGGATTTTGTCCTCATGCCTGAAACTTAGAATTTGCTACATCAGACACCAAGGCCATCTTTGGTTGAAAGGAATTAGGGATTAAAATATTAAAAAAAAAACTCTAGATGGAACCAAGAAACGGATCTCAGCTCGTAAACAAGACCAAGCTCTCATGTAGCGAACTTGCCAATCAACTACTTTACTCAACACAATGAGGCACAAAGTCCACCATTGAACCCTTGCTTGTGATCAAGCTGAGAGAAATCTTCCTTGTACGCATCTTACTTATGCAACATATAAAGGGTTTCTTAATAGTCCTATGCTCTAAGAAGGTCCATCCACTTTTTCCTTGTTTAGAAGGGTTCTAAACGGGATTGATGACACCGAGCACATAGGGTAGATTTCACAATTCCCTATGATTAACCGACAGGGGTAATTCCAGCCAACTTCACCGGCGGAAGCACGAACTAAACCAGGTACTTTTATTCCATTGGCAGTTTCAGGGTGCAAGAAGAGGATTCTCTGCCCTTAAGCTATATATACATACACATATATATATATATGGAAAGAAAATGAAATTGTATACCCAATATCCCTCAGCTGCAAAGGAATTAGTATGAATTTCCATTCCAATTCTTGCAAACCAAACAGAGACGAATGTCCGCTACAGGCAGTGCTCTCGTATACAAGCAAAATCAGAAATTTACCTCTTAAATGTTGAAGTTCAGCTTTATCTTTTGCATCAACATTCTGATGGGTTCGAAACTCTCTTGCTATTTCTCTGTGTTTCAAATGATGATCACTTAATGCCAATCTTAGATTCTTGACTTCCATCTTCAAATCACTTGGCATCCTTCGTGGGGATGAACCTAACAGATGCAGCAGCAGGCGTAAATACAATCGAGAACTCACAATGAAAAAGGAACAGAGTTACAGTTAAATTTTACGCTTACTATCATCTGGAAGCTCTTTCAAAACTGTATGAAGTACTTCATCCTTAAGATGCAAAAGGTTATCACTGGCAGCCAGAACATTACATAAGATACTTTTAGAAATTTGCACAGCAGTTTCTCTATCTGCTCCTATCTTATCAGAGCAATCATGCGTAAAAGAACTCTCAGTTGCACCGGTTTCTATAAGACGACTAAGGAAAGCATCCTCTTGAGGAGATGGAGCCCCATCTGACAAACGAAGAAAAAAAAGGGCTTGTTAGAGGATTCATTCACATTAACAAAGTCTAGTTATAGGATTCATTCGCATTCACGTTAGGGAAGAAGAGCACAGAAGTAATTACGTTACATGACAAACACAACTTACCAATAAGTTAAACTACAAAATGATCTCAAAAATAATTTCAACTTCGTTCACCCAAGTGAAAGACATCGCATCTCACACATCTTCATCACAGTATTATAGGTTATGCAAGTATGAAAGCATGCTTTATCATCTGACACACAAATTAATGAAAGAAGCAAGAAAAGACCAATTAATTAAAAACTGTTGCAACAAACCGTGAATGTAGTCTCAAAAGAGAAAGAAAACCATATGCAAACATTTGAAAGAAGAATTGTCAGACACCCACTAAATATGTGGCTAGACTAATCCAACCTATCACAAAAAACAAACTGATATCTGAAAGCAGCTGGTGACTCGGCACTATGATTCACTAAGTACAAGTCTAATAAACCGTATGGCCTGAAGATTGTCTATATCATCACAAACAAAATAACAATCAGCTTGCCTGTTCGGAAGCTTGAGGACTCCAGAAAGAATCACCATAAAGTGGTTTAGGACATAACCATGCCTAAAGCATGAGCTATATTAGTCAAATATGAGCAGTAAAACCATAAGACTACAAAACTGAAACAAAATTACTCGGTCAAGCAAAGAAAGCTACCAATAGGGTTTGGTATATTCAGAGTTTCAGACTGAACCACATTTAACATCAACATACATTGGATTCAGCAGTTGCACACAAAACGACTAATGACTAAGATGATACCATATGCAGATACTATCAAAATTAGTTTTCACGTCCCCTTTGCACTGCTGGTAGAGATAAAAAGGGGCAACACATATCTAAAACCCTCACTGTACATAAGATTTAATATAGACTCCCTGGTGTACAAGCACAGTTGGATGCATACATAAAAATGCCTTGAGAATAATAAACTTAGTTCTCATATCCAAACTTTTGAGTGAAGATGCCTATTAAACAAAAAGGTTGTCTTTTCTTTGCAAACTGCGAAAATATGAGTATTAATAAGTACACCACAAAAATATTGTCCAAGAAGATAGATTACAAGAGCAAACTGTATAACATGTACGTTCTCAATTATTAAATCAGTTTCTTCTTCATGTGAGTGATTAGGTTTGACCATTTCAACTTAAACACAGAAAGTTTAATTCATTGTCACTATCACAGATAAACATGTAGGTGAATTATACTGTAACAAAATAAAAGGTTAATGTTGACTGTCCATTGTATCCTACAACATTATAGGCACACACATAAGTCATGTTGATTCCCAATTTAAAAGTTAGCTAGAGAACGCATGCTTTATTGAATCTGAATGAGACATAGATGGATATTTAATTTTTGGAGAACATATTCTCTAAAGGGTGAACTGCACTGTGTCCCCTGACTTCAAAATCATATTCACTTCCATCCCTACTTTAGACTGGAGTTTCATTGATCGCATTCTAGAGCGATAAGATTCACCATTCAAGCAATTTTGGTATTGCAAGGAGTATGCTCAAAAGATGGAAGGCATGTCATGTTATCGATTAAGATCTTAATGCACATCACGTACTCAGCTAGGTGTTTTTTTTTTTTTTTTTTTGGTAAATACTCAGCTAGGTTTTCATTTGGTTGTTTATGCAACATAACAAGCCACACGCCACACAATCAATGTTGTCAAAGTAAGCTCCTAGGCACGAGCCTCGTGTGATTTGAATCTGTAGTGCTTTGGGTACCTTAAACTTTATCGCACCTAGGACACGTTTTGTCCGCCTATTAATGAAACCTTTTGAATTACCTTCGTTTTAATTCTAATTTGAGTGCTTTTTCTACCAAAAAGGGACAACCTTGCGAGCTTTATCGTTGAAAACAGACGTTATGGATTGCAATTCAATTAATATGTTACTAAAACATAAGTGGATGTTAGGTGTTGAAGAAAAAATCTGAAAATCAGTTATAATTGATTGGGACTATCAATTTTATTGGTGTCCATGGTATTCTCAATTGTAATATCTTTCATTATTCACTTTCCCTTTAAGATATCACCAGTAGTCAAACTATCAAGCCTATAAATAGGCTCTCTTGTGTACTCATGCTCATATCAATTTATATTCTCTCTTATATTTGCATGTGGTATCAAAGTCTCTTGATTTCGTGATGAGACTTGAGAGTCTTTAAACTTTCATTATTCCAACGGTAATCTAGGTTGCTTGTTCGACCAACTTCTATCTCCATGATTTAAAGAAACTTTTTATAAATTCTCTTTATTGGTTTTGGATCTCTTATTGCTTCTCGTAAGCACTCCAGCCTTAAAGAAAATAAACTCAAAGATCTCTCTTGGTGTTCTCCTTCGGCTATCTCTCATGGCATCCTCCTTGGTGTTCTCCTCTGGTGAATCTGTAATGACCCCTTTCCTTGGTGTTTGACTAACGTTTTGGTGGCACCAGCGTGGTTTCCTTCATCTCGTCGGTGCCACCCAAGTCTATCCTCTTTCCATTCTCCACCACTTCCACCACAATGATCGTCGATTACATGGTCAACCTCATATTTTCTTCAATCTCGAGGTTATTGCCATGAATTTAAGTTTGAAAATCAATCATAGCTTATTTGGATTTTCAATTATATTGATATCCACGATCTTCTCAATTGCAATATCTTTAATTATTTAGTATTTACTCTCATTTTAAAAATATTATTGATTTAATGAAATTCAATTCAATTCAATTACACAGTTTATTTTATTTTCAAAAAAAAATCTATAAAAATGCATTTTTTCAAACTTTGACCTATTCGGTCCGGTCTACAGTCTTATAATCCCTAAATTTCGGTCCAGTCCAAGCTTGGATCGATGCACACCTCTAATGACAATGCTAGCCAACTTCAACAAGCAAGCCTCATTTGTCGGTCATATTCTAACTTCTACCATCTATATTCTCCCAACAACTTTTGGTCTCACATTCTCATTGCTCACAAACTTACATGCCTTACATGCCTATTCAAACACACCTAGAGTTTAAAGAGGTTGTGTAGATATTTAGAATCCTACGATTTCTAGGATTTGATTATACGTGTTAATTAAACTACTTAATTCTCACCTTAGATTAAGACTTGATTACAACTCTAGTTAAAAGCTTATCTTCATCGCTTCTAGTCATGCTAGCAACAAAGAACAAGTGTCTCAACTCTTGCAAATCCTTAAATAAAGGACTTCTCTAGTTCTCTTTTACTTTTTTTTTTTAAAAAAAAAACATCCATTTCCTATTTCTACATGTCTTTTTAGCAATCTTTTTTTGTCAAGTCTAGTTAAACAATCTCCAAAAGTTCTAACTAGATGTAAACATTCTACTTCAACAACATCACTGTGATTTAAATTAAACATTGACTTTTCTTCAAGAGATAATTCATTAAGGAGTAAGGACCAAGTACTAGAAACTGATTCCACAAGATTAAGCACACTTCACATAACCTATCATTTGAAAAGACCAAAAAAATCAACTCCAAATATTTAACACAAAACTAATCAATTCATATGTAATTAAAATGTGCCAAAAGAAAAAAAATCATGAGACACTCACCGTCCAAATAATTTAATTGTTTAAAATATGGCCCCTTGCTTGCCTCTCTCGTTCGAATAGAACATGTTCCGAGATCTTTTACCAACTATTACAAATGAAACAATGAAGAAAATGTCAAATCTCAAAAATGAATATTGACGGAAAAAAAACTATCTATAAGAGAAGTATGAAGAAACAGTGATAAAAGAGTTCTCACCTCTTTCAAAGACTTATTGACTGCTGTTAGTGAGGCATTATAAGGCTGTTGTTTATCCTTCAGCTGACAGTACTTATTCTCAAGTGCAAAATACTCAACCTTCTGAGCTTCTAATTTTTGAAGAAGCTTTTGATTTTGAAATTGAAGCACAGCAGTACTAAGCTACATCATCCGAAACAAAATCAAAAGTTAATAAGCAACAAATGTCAACAACCTAAATCAAATTATGTGGGAAAAGCAGTGCAATTACAGAAACAAAAAAAAAAATTCTACTATATACTTAAAGAAAAATAATACCATAAGTTAAAGAGCGGGGACCTACATCCAGCCACACTAAACAATATAACAAGATCAGAAGTAGACCCGGGTTATAAAGGAGGGTTGTCAATTTGGCTCTGGCATACACATTGATACACAAAATCCAGTAAACCAACTGGATTGAAAGAGTAGACTGCAAAAGGATAATAAGAAACTAGAACACCAAAACAATCAATCTCCCAAAGTACCCAAACCCAATAACACTGCACAAATAAGCCAAAAAATATATTCATAACAGAGACAAAATATCTCATTTTTAGATGGGAAGTCAATATCAATATTTATATTCACATCTCTTTGGTACTGAGCCCACTGATACTCTAGTATGGCATACTATTGTTGCAAATAAGCAACTTCAAGATTCCTTCATTTGCTTCAAATTTAACCCAATCAACCCAGTCATCCTCCAAATGGCATGTAAAGACAGAACTAAAAATTCCATCGTGTTCCAAGCAACACCACTGCAATCATCCTAATCACGAGAAATGTACAAAATGAAAGGAATCAAATAACGGTTACTCTATCCACACAAAAAAAAATAACGGTTATTGAATACATGTTCTTTGAAAACAACTATCACAATTTCTAAATAGAAAGGAAAAAAAAATAACGGTTACTGAAAATGTGTTCTTTGCAAACAACTATCACGATTTGTAAATAGAAAAGGGCACAATCAACAATTTCCAAATAAATTATCTTCTTTAAAAAGCTAAGTTGCATGGTAAAACATCCAAACAAGAACCAAATGTTACAACTTAAAATGCATTTGCCCAACAATCAAGAATTCAATTCAATTAGTATTTTCTCGCTTCATCCTTCAAACAAAATATAGTATTTCGCAATTCAATTTATCATTATTCAATTTAAAGCAGAAATCCAAAAATTATCTCTGAAACCTTCCATCACCATTAACAAAAAAATTAAAGAAGATGGCCACTTGAATGACGATTTGAAATCTTGCGACAAAAGCTCCTTGAACAGAGTCAATAGATACATTTGCTTTACCTTGTTTCTCAAACTAAGCACACAAGGTCGCGTTTCACCATATCTCAAGCTCTAGCAGAGCCTTGGTTACAAATAAAAATTGGGTTTTAGCCAACATGGGCACGTTTCTTCTGAGTTTGTGGTTAAAAATGTGTATAGTGGAAGTTGGTGGCCTTTGGTGGTTTATTTAGATGACAAAAAGGTGTAGTGCGATGAGTAAGAGTCGTAGCACTACTGGGGTCAAGATTGGCAGTAAATGAAAGGCAACAGTATAAATTGGACAAATGGTTTTGATGAACAAGGCAAGTATTTTTTTTTACAAAAAACTAACTCTAGGAAAAGAAAAATATTTTTTCATAAATAGTATTTCATTTACTCATTCAACAATTCCAAACAATATAGACGGAAGGAATCTGAATGAGTTCAATTTCATTCCAAAAACGACAAATTGAACGGTAAATCACTTTAAATGGACTATAAGATGTCAAAATGAATTCAGTCAAATTCTATTATAATTAGTTCGCAAAGAGTACAAAAAAAATGTATAAAACCATTTTGCACAGGTAACCAAAATATGGACCCAACAGATAAAGTTATAAAGAAATAAATATATCAAGTATTCATTTCATCGTCCCAATCAGGTGTTCAAACTTCAATGGCATTCACAAATTAAAACAAAAAGAATAAAAAATTAGGAGACAGATAAACAGAGAACAACAAGAGTTACATGCCATCACAGCATCAAATGATTCAGTGCATTACAAAACAGTTGCATGCAAAGCAAAATAAAAACATTCTAGTGCAATACAAATTCATGATGCAAAATTAATGGAAAAAAAATCAATAGTTTTGTCAGAACAACAGTTATGCATCACCAATCACAGCATCAAATGATTCAACTCAGGTTACAACAGTTACATGCAAAGCAACAACAATTGCAAACAATATAGACAAAAACCTAATGTTCGCAACGAATTCATGATGCAAAATTAATGAAAAAGAATCAATAATTTTGTCAGAACAACAGTTATGCACCACTCATCACAGCATCAAATGATTCAACCCATTTCACAACAGTTACATGCAAAGCAACAACACAACTACGTAGGTACCAAAGATTAAACAGAACTAAACCATACAAAAAAAAACTGTATTGCAGTTCCATACAAATTCATGATGCAACAAAAACCAAAAATGATCCAAATTCAAGAATTCCTCATAAACAAACCAATTTCAATCCAACCTTTTTGTCCTCCGAAGGTCGCAGAAAAGGATGCTGCTTCTTAGCAGCAGCCGTGGGTGATATGGAGCTCAAATGACGTCGTTTACGGTCTGCGTCACCGGTGCTCCCCATTGAAGAAGCCAGCACACACCAAAAATCCAAAACCTACTCCTCCTCCTCCTTCCCTACCAGCAGCTTCAAATCGCGCCCAAATTGGGCGCCATCTCTCACTAAACCTAAGGAAATCGGAGTCCTGATTGCGAAAAGAAAACCCTAGAAACTTGATTATAAGCTGAAACCCT
>JAYMSZ010002406.1:0-12069 GCA_036897665.1 Pelargonium citronellum
GTTTCTTTGTTTGGGGTTAGTGATTGGATTGGGGAGTCAGGACCATCCTTAATTACTAATATTGTAGCTTCTTATATGATTCATTATTAATACAAGCTACTGTTCCCCTAAAAAAAAATGATGTGTAATTCAAAATAATTGTATATAAGTATAAGATAATGCTAAACGTACTAAATTTTGTACAAAAATATATGTACAAAGTGGCGTGGCAGCCTACATGACACATCTATTTTTCATATTTTGTGGTTTTAAATTAAGTTTAAACGAATAAAAATCCGACATATATGATACAACCACCCTCTCATGAATTTCTGGCGCGAAGCGCCTATTTTATAAGACATGATGTACACATGACGAATTATAATTTGGCCAATTCATCAATAAATTAATAAATGTGTCATCCTTCATTGTTTGACACATCACTTTATACAAATATTTTTGTAATAAACTTTGTACATATATAAGAAAATCCCTTTTCTTATACCAGTGATTCTTGCAAGGACAAGATGATCCTAAAAGAATTCAAGAATTTTTTTTTTCTTTTTTTTTTCGTTCAAAAAGTTGACATAGAATAATTTGTTTGCCAAAACTCCATAAGTGAAAAGTGGTTATATAAAACAAATTAGATTTTTTTTTTTTTTGAAGGGAAATAGAGTTCTAATTGGACTCCACTTAATTACATCAATTGGTTGAAGCCTAGAATCCACAAGGATTAAAAACATCAACAAACTTTGGTTCATTTGGTGAATCATTATTGTTTACATATGTCATAATCTAGGTGTAATTCAATACTCACAAAAATTGAGCTTTCAATTTAATGGTCTCTTTCATGTAACATAATAATAATATAAAAAGAATTCATATGGTCGTAGACATAACAACGAGTAGTCATATAATATTTGCTCAACTTTATATATTTTATTTTTAGAACATTATTTTTATTAAAAAAAAAACGTACTCTCAACTTCATGCTTCTAATAAAATGCTAAAATTGTTGAAATAAGTATGACGAAAAGACAAACAAAAAAATAAGTCATATATAATAATGTAAGTCAAATCCTAACAGCAAGTTTGAGATTTGAATAGTAAAAGTTCAAACCATTTTGTGTAATCCATTGTCAAATTCCGTGTATATTGTCTCCCTCTGCAGTATCTTGTTGGATATATCCAAACCTTGTTTTCAAATTGAAAATCAACAAAACAAAACAAAAGAACAAAAACATTTCAATTATTTAGATTTTTGCCTCTACCCCTAAATATTTGGTATGCAAATTAAATTGAGATGATGGGATTGCCCAACAACTGAAATTAAAATTCAACCATTGTATTATGAGTTGAAAGTAAGTTAAACTAACGAAGAAAATAACACTTTATAATAACATCAACTCATATCCATACTCAAAAATGTATATACGGACAAAGACAGTTGAATTCCAAAGAGTTTACATATAAATGTGAAGCATGGTTTGGATTTGGAGTATGTGCCAATTGCAGTCCAAAATATAAAAATAAGAAAAACAAAAGTTGCATAGAAATTGCCATGATATAGTATTAAAAACCTCCTCAATGGGCTTTCATAATATTCATAAATGATGAATCTGCTAATATATATTGATGCCATCTCTGACTCTGATGTAGTGCACCATGTGGTCAAGGAAAAAAGGACCACAACCACTAGTCTCTGTTTCACAATTTTCATGCACAACCCTCCATCCTTCATCAACAACAACAACAGCAGCAATTGAAACAAACCTCTATATATGTTATAGTAGAAACAAAGCATGCAAAAGAAAGAGATTAAGAACTTGCATCATCTAAATGGTTCTAATTTAGAATCTCATTGTGTGATGCAATTGTGAATGCCATATTCTTGGCGTCACTTCAGCTCGAAAATCAACTTGAGAAGGTGGAAACGGCACAAACAAAACATCCTTAAAGTTCCTTATGATTCCTCTATCATATGGATTTCTCGAACTCACAAATCGTTGCCGGAAATTCTCATAAGCTGTCTGCAAAACAAAACAAAACAAAACAATGTCTAAATCAAATCATAAATCTACCATTTCCTTGTCATAGACATGAGACTGTAAAAAATATCAAACGAACCTGGTTTACAGCAATAAGGTACAAATGGAAAATGGTGAGTGCACCTAAGAAAGCAATGGCAGTGAAGCTAAAAGATGCCAATGCCATAGTTTCAGGACAGTCCCTTATTACGCTGAAAATCCCACTACCTTTGTGCACCATGATTTGGTTGATCCTCCAGCAAGAGAAGGTGAAAATGTAAACAAAGAAAACCAAGGCTGTGACCACAAACATCAAATAAAACCTATAGTTCCTCTGCACAATTGGAACAACAAAAATTCATATTCATAGTCCATATGATTGTACTTGCAAGAAAATGTAAGTTATCGATCATACATACCAGTGCGATGCACTGACCAATCCATGGACAATGGTGATCGAATTTGTCGACGCAATTGTCACATACAGCACAGTGACAACTCCTAGGAGGCCTGTAAATCTTGCAAATCCGACAATATTTCAGTTTCATTTGGATTCCATTGACACTAACTACACTCCTTGTGCTTCCATCACTGATGCTAACTAATTCAGCACATCCTTGGTCGTATCTAGGAATGATTCCGGGATCAATTGAACTTACCAGGACCAAGCTCACAAGAACCTATATTAATATACAAATTATCAAAACAAAAGTATATATTTGTTTAGCAGTCAATAATTATGTAGTATAAGGTACTTACAAACAGTGTTAGAATCATGGCGAAGGTGATTATGAGAGTTGGGTGATTTGGCAAACCCTTCCCAACATAGAATGCAAATGTCCAACTCGAAATGATGATCGAAATAGTTGTGAATAGCAAGCCTCGTGGATCAGGACCGCACACCAAACGCCCCCTAAAGAAAAATACCTGACAATTTGACAATTTTGTAAGGATACATAGAAAAAGAACAAAGCATTGACGAAATGTGCATTGGAATGGAAGGAGTTTACATTTTTTCCTGGCCAGAAGTGATAAACTCTGCTTCTCTCCGAGTCGCCGTCACAACCATGTCGTATCCATTGATCCACAACTACCCTTTTGATCACATACAATTTTTCCAGAAATTTCTCCGCCGGAGCACTTGCTGAGGCGGCCGTTAATGCTGATTCCGGCAAGTCGGAAACGGTGACAGGTTCCATCATTTCTGGAAGTACGTGACGTGACACTCACAGAGTCACAGATTGCAGAGCCGAGTTTTAAATAACTGAAAAGCGGTTAACAGTAAATGTCTCTAACCTAATCTATTTGGGCCTAAATTGAAGCCTGCAATAAATTAAGATTAGGCCCTACTCTACTCAATGTCCAGTAGAACAGCTCTCTTTGGCCCTAATTCAAAGAGTTGGTGAAGCATACAATGAATGTATTACGAAGCAGTAGCTAACTAGCTAACCACTTCAATTAAGTTCCCATGAGTTCATGGCCATGTTATATTTCATTTCTTAGTTTGTTTAGTTGCATTTTACTTGCAGCAGCATTTTATAAATATAGGCAACATAAATGGTAGGGTTATAGCTGCTCTGCACATTCCAATCCTTAACTTAATTCCCAAATAATAAAAATGAGACACAAACTGAATCAAAAATTAAAATATGAGTATTGTATATAGCAACGTACAATCAGATGAGATCACAGTAAACTTTAATGAGGCATATATTTTTACGCTCTCCAAAATCAATATGTATGTCTCAGCAGATTGATACCATGCTTCCAACATTTGTGTATGGCCTTCTGAGGCAGTTTGTATATCAAAAACTCTCCCTTCTCAGATATAGCTCTGTGAAGCACTTTCCAGCAAGACCTGTTGTAACCAAGCTGTCCCAAGAGGTTGATCACCTTCACTTTGTTAGAATCATACTAGAAACTATATGTGAAACCAGACAAGGATCGCACTACCTCGGTCCCAAAATGAGTGTATTGGTTTCTTTTTATAAAAAAATCAAGATGTTCGACTCGTACATTTCGTCCTGTATGGGCATGTGTTGTAACAAGTACAAGAGAAACGTGACACTCATTTTGGGACGAATGGAGTACTAAATATAAATGCACCCAGAGGGGAACCAAAACATACCCAATGCTTTGAAGCATTCCCAGATCGAAATCCCACTACAGCAACAACAATTGAGACTTGTGATCGATGCCATTGAAAATGTAAGTGCCACACATGGGAACAAACTGTTTTGTGATCAACTGTAGACACAAAATAAATATAAGCATACAATTTAAGATAGAATATAGATAAACATAGTCAACTTTAAGACATCATTTGCAGAAGAGAAAAACAAATTAGAATAGCCACACTCTGATGCACATTCCTCAACTAACCAGAATAGGAAAATAAATATTATTGGAGAAAGTGGAGAAAGATGTAGACACCTTTATCACTTCTTGAGATGCGATTCCTCCAATTAGAGCAGCAACTACATGGAGTTCTGCAGCACCAAATCGACACATCTCATTGATAAGGTCCTCCGTCAAGGTTGAGCCATTGCAACCCAAGTCACTAAGTAGGCCAACAGCAGTAGTCTTCAACCGAGATATATCATCATCCATCTCACAGCTGCACATTGACCATACATAGAGGATTAAGTAAGGAACTTGATTAAGAAAACAATTATCATAAACGAGGGTGTGAAATGAGGTTCAGTTTACCCATCAAATTGCCCAGGGAAAGTGTTGTAATTAGCAGCAAAGCGGTCAACTGCTCTAAGCAAAATGTAGAAGCCCATAGCAACACTGCCATGTATATGAACAGGAAACCATTGACTGTGAGCAATAAATCATTTCCAGATAAAATTATATGAAAAACTGAAGAAAAACAATTACGGTGGGCCTTGATTAAGTCTAAATTAGTTCCAAAGACCAACTAGTGTAACAATATAATGTTTTTAGTCTTGAACATTAAAGCTATAATGTTGTTTGTACAACAAACTGCATACATCTAAAACTAGCAACAGTATGCATGCATGGGCTATTGCCTATTGGTTTTAGGCATTTCCCAAATTTCCTAACCAAACCAATCACAATCAGAAGTATCATGACAAAATAAATGAATGATTAACAAGAATCATCGCTAATACTATGTTTCAAACTGTGAGCAGAAGAAAGACAGATACAGTTGACAGCCCATTGCCTACATAAATGAGATTGAGGCTTCTTTTGGGCTGTCATA
This sequence comes from Pelargonium citronellum, assembly GCA_036897665.1. Taxonomy (NCBI): domain Eukaryota; kingdom Viridiplantae; phylum Streptophyta; class Magnoliopsida; order Geraniales; family Geraniaceae; genus Pelargonium; species Pelargonium citronellum. Next base: position 5,236 of record JAYMSZ010002406.1, read on the forward strand.
CACTAATAAGTACCAACAATACATGAGAATAGAGGCTTCTTTAGAGCTGTCAGACACTAATAAGTACCAACTGTTGTATCTTATAATAGAACACTGGGCAAGTGAAATGCATACAATGTATGCAGTCATATAAATTTATAGTTTTGTACCGAATAAGAGTGCCTCAAGCCCTCAACAAGAAGTATGGTCCACGATGAACAAAGTAAGAAAATTCATAATACCGGAAACACATTTCTTGTGCTAGACTAGAACAGACAATACACGAGGAAGCATAACCAAAGAAAAAGAAACACCTGTAATCTTCATCGGTTAAATACTTCTGTAACTCAGAAAGGGCTGGAGAACTAAATTCATCTTCAACGGGGCGATACCTGCAAACCTACATAGATAGATAACAATTTTTAATGACAATGTGGCAACATTAGAAAGAGAAAGAAAAAGAGTCCCTCTACTATATAGTCAGCTCCTCTGATATATGTTAGCAGCTTCATTAGAATTTATCATATAATGAATTCCATTTGATGTTGTGATTACTGACTTAACATTTGAAGTATCATATTTCTGTGCAGAACATGTAGCAAATTGCGGAAAAAAAAATACTTGGAAACAATGTTGTAACTTTAGCAGACTTACTCTAAGTTTTCTAGCATTTTTACATAAGCTCTTTATGGTTGTCCTTGGAATACTATCTGGATCTCTACCAATTTTCTTTAGTATACTCTTCACTCGCTGCTCAACGACGAGATAATCTGCCTCAGCCTTTGCTTGATAGAGCTTCTGCAAGCTTACATAAAGCCTGCGAAAGAAATCATATTTCATATCAACAAAATACTCTATTCTGTTTTGAAAAAGAAACCTCCTCGGGGAGGGGTGTGTAAATAATAGTCACTGACTCAGTTGAAGATGTCATATCTGGCATTGATCCTTCAAGGGGTGCCTCTCCACCACCTTCATTCGAAATGAATTCCTACAATACAAATAAAGGTTATATAACTTGCAGCAAATGCATATCATTGGAGATAGTAGTCCAACATAAAACTTTACAAGGATTTATTAGGATCTCATTCAAAATATGAAAAAGGAATGTTGTGAATGCTTTGATATTCATCAAAAGAACATAATATTGGTAGATGCCAAAAGCACTGTGCTAGGAAACAGTGAAGATTTTACGTGGACACAACAAAGTCTTGGACACAAATATATACACAGAAAATTCCATCGGAATCAGCCCAACAGGGTACAATATGATTGATTATTGATCATTTCCTGGAAGCACTAAGGGGCATGCACATACAACAAAGTATTTTTATGTTTTACTAATGAGGTGTCCATTCTCCGTGCACAAGTAGTCACGAGGTAGGAGAGAGGGTTCCAATTTCCAAAGCAATAGAGTTCAAACTAAGTGATGCTTCATGAGGAAGGTTGCTCAGTCAACCCCTTCAGTTGTAAGTAACCTAATAGGACCTCAATTATGGAAAAACTTTTCTATTATATTGGTATCCATAAAAGCAATAAGTAAATGAAGTTCATTCAAAGACCATGAGTTAAACCATATTTAAATGAGGAAAATTAATAATGGATATCACAGATGCATATTAACTTCATAATCACCAACCTTCAAAGCTGCCACCATCACCCAAAAGTCTGATGAGCTAGAGTCCACATCAGCACAGCTATCATCAATTATCTGGTGTATATCTGAACCTGAGACGCAAATTGAATAATGAGACCAGCTTATTCTCATTTAATTAGAGATTATTTCCAAAATGAAAATGACTTTTACTCACACACGACAAAAGAGAAGCAAAAACGAAGGGAGAAACACAAAAACCTTTCTTTGTTCCAGACTCCTTAAAAAAGAGTTTATAAGCATGTTAAATACAAACATATTATTGGGTATCTGAGTAACTAGCCAAAATAACTTTATTAAGTAGGTAAAACAGTAGGCATTTCATAGCCGAAGGCAATAAACGAAAGCAATGCAAGACCTGTCCAACCAAATACAGTTGGGACATAGAAGGTTTTCTGGCACACCAGACCCAACCCATTGACATACTCTCATGCACACCAAATCTCCCATACATTAATAGGCTACCACAATATTAACAATCACACGGTACCTAATGTGAATTAAAGGACATATCATTTATGATAAACATAAACCATCTTGATCAATTTCAAGATGTAACAAGCTCCTAGAGGGATTTTATCTTCTATAACTTTTGGATAGAATAACTTACTAATTCCACGAGGAGCAAACAATTTGAAAGAGGCATCCATTGCTTCTCTATAGTTGTCTTCATCTGAAGTAAGCATCTTGGCTTTGAGAAGGTCCTAAAATGTTTAACACCCCACTAATCATGTTAAATGGCTGTATAGAAAGACAATTATGCTTATAAAGATAAGAAATTAGAAAACTAATCATGTTAAATGGCAGTATAGAAAGACAATTATGCTTATAAAGATAAGAAATTAGAAAAGAAAAATAAAACGCATGAAGCAAGCAAGTAAACCTTGAACTCCTTTTTCTCTTCCCTTGTTGATGGAAGTCTACCCCCATGGTTTTTGGCCCACTCCTCAGCCATCTTTACAAGAATGACGACATATGGAGTGTGCTTATGGGAAACTGGATCTGATGCATCTAAATCAATGCTCTCTGCAAATCTTTTATAGGTAGATGATATTGTAATCAGTATCTTCACAAGTAAAGAAAGTTCACAAACAAAAAATTTATGCACCTCTTTAGCTCAGGCCATGGGTTATTTAATCGAAGGTCATCCAGAAAATGGTCGGGCTTAGACTCAATAACAGGATGTTCCTGCCACAAAAATATAGAAGTGAATCCACCAGATGGGCCATTGATACATATAAGATGCTAAATTTGATTCAAAAACCAGGGTAGAGTGGTAGATGAACCCAGAGCTTTGAAGTGGCAAGTGGATAAATATCAGTACCCTTTTAGTGAAATACTGACAATATATCAACCATTAGTCTAAGACCATTTTACCTTCACACTGATCCGAACAAGCCCAGTAAGGCCATAAGAGCGAGCGAAAATCAACATCACATTTGCTTCCCTACATATCCTATCAAGTTTCACCATTGAGTCTTCCACCAACTGAAGTAAAAATTAGGGAAAATAAGTACAACGTAATACACTTGAAAAGAACTATGATGCTACTAAAAGCTTTAGGAAACCAACATCAGATAATCATAATATCACATGCCAAAGACAGAGTATACACATTAAGAGGGAGCCAAAGACAGAGTATACACATTAAGAGGGAAAAAAACTTAGTAGTCAAATGAAAGCTCAATATTTTCCAAGGAAAAGTTCTAAGGGAAGCATATCAATATTGGTGTCATAATTCCTTACCTGGGTTGCTATCACCAAAGTAAACTGTGAAAAGAACGACGGGTTTTTCTCAATTAGTGTCACTGGATATTCCTCAATAAACTTCGCTTTAACAGCATCATTGAGCTCCTGAAGAAATGCACACACGGATTTGGCCTTTGATTGCCCAACACTGGATTCATCCACTACAAATATCACAAGTGATTAAGGACAGAGAACACGGTAGTACACAAAATGCAACAAAAGAAAAACATACCCATAAAATTATTGCCAAGGTCACCCACATCAACTTTGGATCCATCAATTATTGTGATGCTTCCCACCCCACCAAGAACCAGATTCTTTAATGTTTCGGAACCGGTAGGACCACAATTTAGCAAGCATATGCTGGCTTTCTCTAGAGCTGCCTGACCTTGTTCACCCCAGATTCTGCAATTTCAATTTGAATATCGAATAAGATATGAAGATAAATCTGTAATCTATATCCAATATACACCAATGATAAAACCTGACATTTCACAACTGAATCGGTCCAAATAACAAATAGACAATTTACAATCATGTATTATACGTCTAGCCAATTTTTTTAAAGCAAATAGAACATGAATATCCTAACTGCCAAAAGGGCTAACTGAAAATATAAAGTAGGTATGTGTGTATGACACACCGGTGTCTCTAAAGTTAATGCTGCTAAGTTTTGCAATGTATCTATAGCTGCAAAACTATCCTTGCTCTCAGACATATATTTACATATACAATAGAGTGCATGCATAAATGCATCATATATGACTGATTTCAGGCCAGATAAACATACTAGAGGGTAACAAATAGAGTTCCAGAAGTTAAAATGGCAAAGAGTCTATTCTTGTTTGGTTTAACGGAAAATTACGAGGAATTTTGCAATAAATTCAGCCTGATTGTGACACTGGTAATGCCTAAAAGCAAAATTACACAGTAAAGATACCTCTACGCACTTGTCTAAGTTTTGCTTTATCAAGTGGAAATCCAGATAGCACAATTAGGGAGTTAAGAGTATGGAGTAGAGCAGAGTTAGGGCAAAGACGAAAATTGAGAAATGCTGAAGAAGCAAAGCGGCAAAAGAGGAAGAGTAAGGAAATTGAGGAAGAAGAAGAGTACCTGAGTTGACGATCGTATTTGGTTTTTGGCTCTGCCATTGTTTTGGCTTGCTTGGTTGCAACGCTGAGTGATCGTCTGGTTTGGACTACTGGTAGCACTGACTAGAGAGCCACAACGATAGAGATCTCATTTTGGCTACCAAAGCTATGCTTTTATAGTTACCAACACTCAGTTTCCTGATACGACATACTTTTTCTCCGTTTTACTAAACAGGCCCAATATTCAACGGCCTGATTGTGGCCCAACGGTAAGTGGGCTGGAACAGGTACATAATGGGCTTTAGTTAATTCTCAATACTTTAGAAGATTGAGCCATTTCACTGTGATCTGCTGTCTGCTGAAAGGATGTTACGAGTCTAACCAGTATGTGAAGCTTTGAATTAATAAATTTTTATTTTTTACATTAAAAAAAGTTTGGTGGGTAGAAGTGAACAAATATCAATGGAATGGAGAGACAGAGCCCCCATGTCTTTAAGGGCTAGCAAGCTCAATTTATTCGAATTCAATTGCACATGCCTTGATAGATCCATAGTCTTCACTGTAATTGTTCCTTTATTTACCCGCAAACTCTTGCTTTTAACTCCTCAACTATAACTATTTAATGACCTTCATGGTACTAGAGACAGCCAGAATAATAAAAAGTAACTATGTATCTAAATCTTCATGGATGCAAGACTCATTGCAATTTCAGGTCCAAGGAGGGCCTTAGAATGATAATGCGAAATGAGCTTTTCATGACATGAGATCCATCAACTCAATTAACATACACTCAACACATTGAACAGAAAGAAAAAGAATACAAGAAGATAGCATACCATCAATACTTAAGGAAGTGCACAAACAATGCAAAAACTACAAACAAGCACTCGGAATGATTCTGAGGTGTTCAGGGGCATAAATATGCAAACAAACAATCAAAGTTTTGAATAGAAGCTGCAACACCTTGCTTCTTACAAATTCAAGGATCTAAACTTAGATCAAATATTCAACCATCACACTAGAAGCAAAAGCCTAAATTGCATCTCTTCCTTCTTGAATGACAGTTCATACCTTCATCACTACCTCGGCTATGAGAATTTTGCCCATCAAATGAACTCTATAATCATAAGGAAAGTTGCAGCGCTGCTTCACCCAACAATCAGAAAACGCATCTCTATAAGACAGACTTTGAGCCCAAATTATAAACCAAATGAACTGAACAAGGTTTCACCTGCTGATGAAAAACAGCTTCAGTGACTTAAAACTATAACCATTTAAAAGTGTATAATCAGACAAACCTTCATCTTTGTTATCTAACAAAATGTTTCAGCTCATCTAGAGAAAGCCACAAAATAGAGACAACACTATATAAGGCATTGCCACAACTGAAGAGCAAGCTATGTTAAAAATTGACAAACAACCTACCTACTACATGATATTCAACAAGCACAATACCAATCCCATGACAATCTCTCTTATTAGGCTTTATCATTAAATGGTCAATAAGGAAAACAAGCAGCTCATGTTCAACACATTCATATAAGCATCAGTTATCAAATACAAACTGAATCAACAAGCACAATTCCAATCCCATGACAATCTCTCTTGTTTAGATGTTTTAAACAAGCATCTCATGTTCAGCATATTCATATAAGCATCAGTTAACAAATAGACAAATCGAGCTCATTCACTGTAAATTTGACAAGTATGGAAGCAAATCCAACATGCTCACATGTAATCAAATCTATAATGAAGATTTAAGCTTGAATAGATTGTGAAAACTAGTCAGTATAGAACATCAAAAGACCATAATAGAACAACTTAGTAACTCATAAATTTAAATCATCGTAATGATTCAATATAAGCAACTTATAACCAAAACAAGCAGAAGCATATCCATAAAAACGGTTCCTTTACCCCTTTTTCCTGTCTGAATGTGATCAATATATCAACCCAATCAATTGGAAATTAAATCAATCACAGAAATTCAATATAAGAGACGACCAAAGCAGAAATAGATCTGAAACAGGATCTAAAAAGAGAATTATGATTAATTTATTATCAATTTCAATTCTATCTAACATGTATTTTCATAAAAATCCATCCACCCAAACCCCCAGCCTCTACACATAGAAACCGCTCTACAGTCTACAACAACAGGAATCGACTCCGACCCATTCAACGGGCAGCAATAACATCTCCACCAAACGGATCTATAACCGAATCGGGCGACTCAGGCTCAGAGGCATCAGTTCTCAATCCAAGAAACGAAAAGGCCTTAACCGCCACAAGCTTCTTCCTTTGTGGGCATCGCGGTCCAAAAACTCTCCCAGTGAAACACGGAAACCCATCGCCCAGGCCAAC
>JAYMSZ010002407.1:0-12069 GCA_036897665.1 Pelargonium citronellum
AATTAATAATTCATGAATCTATTTGTACAAAGTTTGACAAAATGAATCTATTTGTATATTTGGTGAAATATCATGAATGAGAAATATATTGTCTCGAATTTTTTGTTTGAAAGATATATTGAATGAAAAGAAGTAAAATATTTTTTTTAGTTTTTTTTTTAGTTGAAAAAAATGAAAATCTTGTTTCGCAATCCAAACAGACCCCAATTCGCTGAATAAATTCCCTGCATCTTCTCGATTTTCCTCTCTCGACCTCCAAAAACAATCCAACCAGTCTCTCACTCTCTCTTCGCAATTTACATCAAACCCTAATTCTCTCCGATTTCACCTCACTTTGTCACTCTCAATTCAATCGTTTCTCACCATGATTCCCTTCTCATCGCTCTCCGCCAACCAGATTCGGTTCCTTCTCCAGAGCCTCAACGACTCCAACTTCGACTCCGTTCTTCGCGAGCTCTGTCAGGTACTGCGTCTGAGCTGATTTTTGCAATTTCTTCGGTTTTAGCTCTCGCTAGTTCGTTGTGTTGGCCTTGATCTGCTCATCAGTTGTTATTTTTTGTTGTGGCTATGGATTTGGCTTTGTTTGGCTGGCGAGAAAATGTAGAGGAAGAGCAGAGCTTGTGATTTCATTACCGGAGAGTTTCAGTGCTTTTGAAATTAGTTTACTCATGCGTGCAATTGTTGTTTTGATTAGTTTTGTGGTTATTTTTGCCTGAAACTGTTGATGTTATGTTTTGGTGTGGCTTTGGTTCTGGTTTTGTTTGGTTGGCGAGAAGATGCTGAGGAAAAGAAGAGTTCGGAGTTTTGTGATTCTAATTTTAGGTGCTTGTGAATTTAGCTAATGGAGGCGTGTTATTGTTGTTTTGATTAGTTTCATGGTCATTTCTGCTGAATTTTGTTGTTTTTACAAGTTCATAAGTTTTGGTGTGGCTTCTGGTTTTGTTTGGTTGGCGAGGTAGAGCAGAGTGCATTGTTGTGTGATTCTGTCACTGGAGAGTTTCAGTGATTGTGAAAATAGCTAATGGAGGCGCGCGGTTATTTATTTATATTAGTTTTGTGGCTTTGTCTGTTGGAAATGATTATGGACATTTTGTTATTGTTAGTTCTTGATTTTTGGTTTAGCAATGGTTCTGGCTTTTTCTTGGTTGGCTATAAAATTTAGAGGAGTTTTGTGTTAGGAGTTTTGTGATTATGTTTCCTGAGAGTTTCAGTACTTGTGAAATTAGCTAATGGAGAGGTGTAAATGTTGTTTGACTAATTTTGTGGTTATTTCTGCCATAAATGGTAGTTTTATGGATTTCTTCGTTGACAGATGCTATGGGAATTCTTGTTTTGTTCACTGAAATTGTTTTGGTTATGGTTACTGCATGGCCTTGTCAAGTATTGCTGATTTGAGCTGAGTGAAATTTTGTATATTTTGTTGGTGTTGATTATTGCTTCCCTTGGTAGCTTAGACAATGTAGGAGGAGTAAATTGTCAGTATCAAAATTGGACATTTTCTGATCATAGTGAATTGAATTGGTTTTAATTCAGTTCTTCTCTTTAAGTTTGTACGGTGGTTGTTTTGTTGATTTTGAAAGAATTTAGGAGTGAGTTGGGGCTGGAAGTTATGAAGATAAGTTATCTTGCTGTTGCGGCTCTATGATATTGGTTACTGAATCTTTAATAAAATGAGACAGAGTTGTTATGCTGAACGCCCCTTTCATTGTCAATAACATCAGCCTGACATTTGGTGTCAAGTGGTTGTTGCATCTCACATATCACATTTAATTAATAAGCAATAAGCATGTTTAAAATTTAAAGGCTATCATGGCTATTTGGGAGTATACTATTTCAGCAGAGGAGATATTTTTGGTATAAATGCCCAGAAGTTTCTGTATTTGCCTCATGCTTTCCATTGATGTAACTGATGTTTCTGAAATAACAGTTTGTGTTCCATTTGTCTTGTTTCCATACCAGCTACTGACACAATTTTCTGTCTTTGTGAAAGTTTCTTGAATATGGAAGCGAGGGAAGCATTTTGCTGCTCCGGACTTGCTTGGATCATATGAACTTTCATGGGAGTGACCTGCATAACGTGAAACTGAAGCCTGATCTCCTAGCTGCAATCTTAAGATATTTGTTGGATCTGCCAAACTTCAGTACTGTGCTTTGTGAAGCCTTGAGAAGCAACTCGATAAGTGAGAAGTTTATTGGGGAGCTGTGCAATGCATTACACTTGTCAGTGTTTGAGAAAATTGCTGTTGGTCTTGCTCTGTCAGACTCTGAGGATTATGACATCAGAAAAAGCGGTGGGTATCTAAAGATAATTTTTCCTGTGTATTACTCTGCTGGGATTATTTCATTTTGCTTGGTAATGCTTGCATCTTTGTTGCTTGTAGTGTTGTGACCGATAATTGATTTTTTCTTAGGACAAAGTTTTTGCATCGGCCAAATTGAGGAGTTGTGTGAAAACCCTGTTTCTGTTGATTCCGCTGAACAAATTCAGAACATTATTTTGTTCCTTTATCAGTCAGAAGGCCTTGCCAAGCATGTTGATTCCTTCATGCAAATGCTATCTCTTATTGAACCAAAAGAGAAAACACAGTTTATATTAGCTCCATTGCTTCCAGATGATGCATGTGAAGCCAGATTTTCAAGGTTCTCACCCTTCTTTGATTACACTCTTGCTATTTAAAAAAATATTCTGATGGAGTTAATTTCTCAACATATTAAAACTGTTTCTATTTTTATTTTGGTTGCAGGAATTTGGATTTATTTCACGGTTGCAGTGAGAATGAATTTGATGCTATTCTCGCAGAAATGGAAAATGAAACAAGTATGGCTGATATTATGAGGGAAATGGGCTATGGATGCACACTGAACTCTTTGCATTGCAAAGAGCTGTTGTCACTTTTCTTACCTCTGTCTGAAGCCACTATTGCTAGAATACTTAGCACAATTGTCCGCACCCATGCTGGTCTCGAGGACAATCAAAATTCATATTCAACATTCTGCTCTGCCATTGGTAGCACTACCACTTTTGATTCATCATGCCCGAATTCTTGGAATGTTGAAGTTCTTGTAGAATCAATTAAGCAACTTGTAAGTACTTTCAGCTATTTTCAGTCTCTCTTGTTTTTCTGTATGCTTTCTTTTAATGATAGCTTGACAAAGAAAAGTGAAAGTTGGTATGTATAATGACCATCAAAATTGCAGGCTCCTGGAACCAATTGGATGCTTGTTATGGAATATTTAGACCATGAGGGTTGCTACTTCCCAAATGAGGCTGCATTTTCACTTTTCATGTCCATATATGCCCAAGCTTGTCAGGTAGCTTATTGCTGCATTGAAATTTGACAGCAGGTCATTTAAGTTTCTCAATTAGCACTTAATCTGTAAAAAAATTTACTTGCAGGATCCTTTTCCTCTCCATACCATATGCGGGTCTGTATGGAAGAATGTTGAAGGCCAGTTATCTTTTCTAAGATATGCTGTGTCAGCCCCACCAGTAGTATTTAACTTCGCACATTCTGCCAGAAAACTAGTATGGCTTCTTTGACATTCATGCTTTTTTTGTTATTTTTCCTTTCTTTTTATGAACAATCAGTATAACGTATCATATCAATGTAGGCATATGCAGATGCAATGAATAGTCATGAGCTTCCACCTGGACTAGCAAATGAAGCATGGTTCTCTCTGGACCTCCTTGAGTTGTTATGCCAATTAGCTGAAAGGGGTCATGCCGGTTCAGTACGGCACATGCTTGAGTTTCCTGTTAAACATTGCCCTGAAATTTTACTTCTTGGGCTTGCACAAATTAATGTATTGCTCATTCTTACTCTGTTTACAAAGTTGCTGCATTTTGTCTTTTATGTAGTGACATAATTGTGAGGGTTAATTCTCCACCATCCTTGCAGACTGCTTATAATTTCATCCAGAATGAAGTCTCTTCTGCTATTTTCCCCATGATAGTTGGTAGTTCCTCGGGGCTTCGTGTGCTTCTTCACCTTTGGAATTGCAACCCCAAGCTTGTACTGCGAGGATTTGTAGACATGATCAAAACTGATCAAAGCAACTCGTTGAGAGTTTTGGATGTATGCCAAGAACTTAAGGTAAAACCTAAATTGATGTGTTTGGTTCCTGTTCCTGTTATATTACTATTTGCATTATTTATTGATCCCTAATTCCACCTGCATGTAGTGCTATCATCGTTTTTCTGATTTTAGTGCTTAATGCTATATTTTTCATGTCATAGATTCTTTCATCTCTGCTGGATCAAATTCCATTTTCATTAAGTATTCGGCTGGCGGCCCTTGCTTCTCAGAAAGAATACATAAATCTTGAAAGATGGTTGAATGATAATTTAAGCACATACAAAGATATTTTCCTAAAGGTTTGTATCTTAATTTTTTGTCAGTCTGGGTCCGTTGTTTACTATTATAATATATGATTTTTGTCCTTTAGATTAATGAAACAGATTAAAAGTAGTGTTCATGATATTCATTCTGTTTAATATCAGGAGTGCATCAAGTTTTTAAAGGAGATTTCAAACGATGCAGCTGACAACATATCTGCCAATATGTTGCAACATTCGGGTGCAAATGTGAATTTATACGCAGAGACAAGTTCAACCTTTTTCAAGGTTCTTCTGCTATTTTGAGTTTATTATCTATTTCCAATCTGTCATCTATGGTTTCCTATTTTTTAACTTTTAGCAATATTTAGAATACTTAATACTTAAGAGTTAAGACTAGAAAAAGTCATTTGAATTGAACTATTCAGGTACTTCAAGCTAATGCAGAAGAGGCCGCCTCGGACCAACTTTCTGAAGAATTGAAACGATTGCATAGGCCATCTATGCATGTTCATCCTAGACTGCAGAATGCTGGTGCTACAGAGTCGTTAACATCTGATGGGGATGCTGAAGGTGTAGATGTAGAAGCGAACTCCTATTTTCAAAATGTATTTAATGGTCAGGTGTCTGTTGATGCAACAGTTCAAATGCTTGCTCGCTTCAAGGACTCTACGGAGAGAAGGTTAATTCTTTTCTTGGGAAATTAAATAATATTAAAAGTTCCGTTTCTATGATAGTAATAATAATATTATTATTATTAAAATTTTGTTTTATATGATTCTAAATTATCACAATTTGTCTTGCATGTAAAATTTTGTTCCTATGTCTTCAAATTTCACTGTTTTCTTGTGGATTGGTATCTAACTTATTTGCTCATTGTGATGCATTTGTTTAACTAGTTTTCTTGTAATGTTCTTATTTTCTACATGTGGATTTTAAAAAAATAAGTTTGGAAGCCTATGATCTGTATCTACTTCCCCCCATAAAATTCAGCACTTTTGGGATTAATTAGTTGGTCTGATTTAGATTTATCATTACATTTCAGCTGTGTAGTTATCTGATAGCCGAATTTGTGTCTAATGAAATTGACTTATCAAGTTAAGTCTTATTTTTGTAGTCCTGGTACCAAAGAATGTTCCATTGCCTTATGCTATCTGGTTTTACTTTGTATAGACTGCTTTCTGGTTTAAATTTTAACTCTTTATTTGGAAATAATATTTGAATTGTTGACTTGTACAAATTGGCAGGGAGCAATTAATTTTTGAGTGCATGATACAAAATCTATTTGAGGAATACAAGTTCTTTCCTAGGTATCCTGAAATGCAGCTCAAGATTGCAGCAACTCTTGTAGGTATGGTTAAGTATGGTATTATAATTTTCCTGTTATGGGTGTCTTCAACTAACATTGTCAAATGAACCTGCCTCTTCTTAAGTGGTCTACTCCTTAGCTGTTGGTTAAGATGAGAGCTTTTCTGAAGAAGAAAAATGGTAGGTTGCACCATTATGACCACAATTTTTTGTGCTGGAGGATGCTGCTTCTCTCACAACGCATGTGGCAGGAGCTCAAACAATTTTTTTGTGCTCAATGATTTCACTAATCACATCACATATATTTTAGTTTAATTTTCTTACATGTATACTTTTTTTGAAAGTCAGCCTTTATGATCTCTCGATGAGAGTCTCTCGTCCCTTATCTCTGACTTCCTTAGGATATGATTGATTGCCTTGCACTTTTAAATTTTCAAATACTTCAATTGTAATAGTATGAATAAGGGAGTGCTCACATCTGGTGCAATCTTATTGCCTTGTTCTACTGCATCATGCTATTTGATACTCAAATGCCTCTGTAAGCCTAGAGTAGTAACTAGTAAGGTGGTCATAAGCTGGAGAAGGAAATGTGTTCCTGATTTTTAATTTTTGTTGTTGTTGTTGTTGCAAATGTGATAAGGTTTGTTTTGATTTTGCAGGTTCCTTAATAAAGCATCAGCTTGTAACACACCTGACACTTGGTACCGCTTTACGTAGTGTGTTGGATGCATTGCGCAGACCCGCAGATTCCAAAGTTAGTATAACTCCTAGTTTTTTGTCTTAATCTATTACGAGTATAAATTGTTTGACATGGTTGATGGCCTTTGTAGATTTTTACTTTTGGAACCAAGGCATTGGAACAGTTTTTGGATCGTTTGGTTGAGTGGCCTCTATATTGCAATCACCTTTTACAAATATCTCATTTGCGTGGTACTCATCCTGAGCTTGTTGCATTCATCGAGCGTGCTCTTGCTAAAATTTCATCTGGCCACTCGGAATCAAATGGAGTCAACAGTGCCTCTACCGATCCCCACAACGGTTCTAACCTGGCTTCTTTGGAGAATGTGGAGGTATGGTGTATTGTTGTGTTTAATTTTGGTTCATAAATATAGAACTAGCAAATACTTTCGTCTCAGAGTAAGACTACGGAATATTTCTTTATGTTGTGCTGGTTTTTACCGAACTGAAGTGATGCAGAATTCTTCTCTTCTGTGGAAACTGTGCAGGTTCCTGATTCCTCATGGCAGTTATTGGGATCTAGAGCCACACAAACTGTGCAGCAACTTTCTTCTCCACTTCAGATGCAACAGAGACATCAAAGTTTTCTTGGAGACAGGCAGAAGCCATCTGTGACTTCAGTTAACTACACGAAACCTCTTTTACCACCCTCAGCGCACTCGAGTGTTCCCACAAGTGATGCTACCAGTGGCCAAAAAGTATTCCTTGTTCCATATAGATATTTTTTTCTTTTACAAAGTTTCCTCATAATTTAAATTTTCTTCTTTTCTGATCCCCTTGTGCAGTTGACTGCATCTTCAGTGCAAACAGTGTCACTGCAGAATGTATCAGGTGTTCCAGCATCCCTATCCACATCACCTGGTTTTCTTCATTCATCCCGAGGAGTCACTTCAACTAGTATGTAATTATTGCATTTTCTAAGTACCTGCTGGTGTAAATCTGGATGCCAGATCAATTCTCCAAAACCAAGCCATATTCTTGTATCTAATTCCTAAAATGTTCCATTTCTGTAGGCATGCTTAGACCGTCTTCATATAATACGGGTTTTGGTTCTGCCTTGAATATTGAAACACTTGTTGCTGCAGCAGAGAGAAGGGATGCTCAGATTGAGGTATCTTACTGTTTGCTTTTAATTGTATGTTAATGTTCCTTATAGGGAGAGAATGTGTTTTAGTAGAGATGTTGAGATAATCTCCATTATGTACAATTCTATTTAAGCACTAAGTTTATTTGTCAGTATTTAGATTTTTTTTTTCTTTTCACAGTTCTCATGCATGTTGTTTGCTCATAGTTCTTAAATCACTTTGATAGCATCTAAGACATTCGTCTTATCTCTTCCTCTTGGTGTTTTTTTTGCTATCCATTTTTGATAGATGATAGTTTCTGGGTTCAGGGCTGAGAATAAAAATGGCTATAACTCTAGATACTGTTTCTTGAAAGCCATGTATTGGTTCCTGCTTTGAGCACTATATGACATTTCTGTTCTCTCTTGATTACAGGCTCCTCCATCAGATATCCAAGACAAGATATTATTTATGATCAATAATATTTCAACCTCAAACCTTGATTCTAAGGCAAAGGAGTTCACTGAGGTTCTATCTGAACAATATTATCCGTGGTTTGCACAGTACATGGTGATGAAAAGGTTCAGAAAATTTCCCCAATTTTTGCTTTCTGTCTCAGCATACATAATAATTCGTTAACTTTTGGCTTCATTGTGTTGTTTTGTTTTTCTGACTTGATTGCTAAATTATTGGCTTAATTTACTTGTCAGAGCAAGCATTGAACCCAATTTCCATGATCTGTACTTAAAATTTCTTGACAAAGTTAATTCAAAAACATTGAATAAGGAGATTGTTAAAGCTGCATATGAGAATTGCAAGGTCTGTACTCTGAATTCTGTATAATGCTTTGTTTTGTCAGTCATGTTTTGAAGTAAATGACCTGAAAATACACATTTCAGGTTCTTTTGAAATCCGAGCTTATAAAATCAAGTTCTGAGGAGCGCTCCTTGCTGAAAAATCTAGGTAGCTGGCTTGGGAAGTTTACTATTGGCCGAAATCAAGTGCTCAGGGCTCGAGAAATAGATCCTAAATCTTTGATAATTGAGGTACTTGTGATGTAAATAGCGGCTAAAGTATGTTGATTGTCTGTCTTCATTAAATCATTTAAACTTTTACGTCTTTTATCCTCCAAAATAAGTTCTTAAAAACTGAAGGTGCAGAAAGTTTACCGTTCAGCTGGAAAATAGATGTTGTCATAAATATTTAACTGGTGATTCAGTTAATACTGACCATTTTCATTTTATTCTTGCACCAGTTTAGTAGGTTAGCCAAATTTATTTGTAGACATTGTAATTGTGATTTGAATGGAAAATTAGCAATAGTTGTGTTTCTAAAATGGTTCTTAAAATAAATACTTCAATTTGGTGATCAAACCTATATTAGTAATAACAACGATTTCCTTACTTTATTGGGGTTAGGAAACCTTTTTTTTCTTCTTATTGTCTGTCATAGACAGAAGCTAAAGAAGAATAGAGAAGGATTCCAATTTCTTAATGAGGGATAAGGGCTCTGATCCTATTTTTTTAATGGAAAATTCGTCCAATAGGAATATTTTTTTATCAAACTGTAGCTTAACTGTTTTGTCTTGTCTGCAAATCTAAGAATAACACGTCACATGGCATCCAATCTTATGTTTGGCATTGATACTCCATGATACTTTAATATGCTCTCTGCTGTTTATTATTTTTTTGAGCTGTGTTTCTACATTGGAGCAGGCTTATGAAAAGGGACTGATGATTGCAGTTATTCCATTTACCTCAAAGGTATGTCTGTTCTGTTACTTTGATGTTGTGTGTGTTTGATTTTGGGATTTTTAATGGCTTGGACTTGCTGCAGATTTTGGAACCATGTCAAAGTAGTCTTGCTTACCGGCCACCCAATCCCTGGACCATGGCAATTCTGGGGTTGCTTACTGAAATTTATGCGCTGCCAAATTTGAAAATGAATCTCAAATTTGACATTGAGGTCTGTAAATATTGGTATTCGTTCTTTTTATTTGCTTTTCAACTAAAATTTGTTATTTTTCCTTTACATATTTCTTTCTTCTTTTGGTTTCTAGGTTCTCTTTAAGAACCTTGGTGTGGATATGAAGGAAGTAAAACCAACTTCTCTTCTCAAAGACCGAGAACGTGAAATGGAAGGAAATCCTGATTTTTCCAACAAAGATGTTGGGGCATCTCAGCCACAAATGGTATCTCAGCCACAAATGGTTTCAGAGATAAATTCAGGACTTATTCCTTCACTGAACCAAGTTGATCTGCAGCCTGAAATTGTCAATTCATCTCATCCAAGCAGTCATTTGAATGTGCTATCCCAGGTTTGTAGTTCTGATTTTTGCTAGGTTGTTATGAACTTATGATCTGTTATTTCATTTTTGTGTCTCTAATGTCAATTCATCTTCTGGTTTTAGTATCCAACTGGCCTTCACCTAGGTTCGGGTCCATTGGTGGAAGATGAAAAGATTTCTGCTTTAAGCATATCAGATAGGCTTCCATCTGGTCAAGGGCTTTCACAGATAGCTCCAACACAGTCCCCATATTCTGTTAGTCAGGTATGGGATTGCTTTCACATGTCTCTAGAGTTTTATCATTGCTGTTCTCTGCTAAGAACCTATCATCTTTGTTGGTGCAGCTTGCTTCTCCAATTCCTAATATCGGAAACCATATTATTTTGAACCAGAAACTCAGCTCTGTTGGCATCCATTACTTTCAGAGGTTTGAATAAGTTTATGTTTGTTATCAGTATTCATAGCTAATATTGCTCCTGCATATATCTTAACCTGGATTATTATGGCAGAGTTGTTCCCGTTGCTATGGAGAGGGCTATCAAAGAGGTTATGTCACCTGTTGTTCAACGCAGTGTTGCTATAGCAATTCAGACGACTAAAGAACTTGTACTAAAGGTTGAAAATCTATTGCTTCCTCGTATGTGCTATGTAATAATATCAGTGACATGCTTTGTATTCTATTTTTATACTTTTGCATATGATTATAGGACTATGCCATGGAGTCAGAAGAAACCCGCATATATAATGCAGCACATTTGATGGTGGCTAGTCTGGCAGGAAGTTTGGCTCATGTCACATGCAAGGTTTATATTTGTATAAGTTTTGAAATTTCTTATATGTACTTTGAATTTCATTCAAAAACTGCCTAGTTTTGTTGCTTGCCTCTGATTGTCGCGAACTTGTATTGTTTCTAGGAACCTCTTCGTGCTGCCATATCAAGTCATCTTAGGAGTTCATTTCAGAGTTTAAATATTGCCAGTGAACTTCTTGAACAAGCGGTTCCACTTGTTATGAACGACAACCTTGATCTGGGTTGTGCGGTGATTGAAAATGCTGCAACAGAAAAGGTTTGTACACTCACTTTTTCCATATCTATCATTATAGCATGTTTATACTCTATATTAAATTTTATGCTCATAATATATATTTGTTTGCTTATAAAACATGTCATCAGTGCTATCTTCTTCGTTATCAGCATAGTTGCTATGCATGATATCTGAATGTAGTCTAGGTTAAATGTTTAGGAATGTAGTTATGATGTGCTTAGTTTTATACTGTAGTAACATATTTGGTTGCTTTTGGAATGTGTCATCAATCCAATCTTCTTCATAATAGCTATAATATATTATACCTATATTAGGATGCTTGTAGAAAAATGTACATGATTTGGTGGGCAATTAAGGGGGCAGGGGATTTAAAACATTTTGATCTGATGATGTGGAAAATGAATGAGAATGTATTTTTCTTAGAATATAAAGTCAGATCAGATGGATTGGTAAGCTCTATAAATTATTGTTTTGTATGCTTCGTTAATTTTTATGATTACGTGAGATCTTCAAGCTTAGTGCTTCTAGATTTCAGGGGAAATTACAGATAGCACCCCTGTATAATACACCTTTTGCTTTTTACTACCCTTAACTTATTTTCGTAACTTTGGACTATCCTGAAGTATGTACATCCCGATTTCGTCCATCCTTTTGACGGAAAATGGCACTATTTGGTCATGTGTACAACACATGATCATTTTTTTTAAACCCCAAGATGCTCTTGACTTTACCCTTCTTCTTCAACCTAAGCTTGCCGGAAAATTCATAGACTCGTTGGAAAATTCAGACTCGCCGGAAAATTCATGAACTCGCCGGAAAATTCATGAACTCGCCGGAAAATTCATAAATTCGCCGAAAACTTCATACGATTTCGCCGGAAAATTCATATAATTTCGTTGAAAAATTCAATTGAAACAAATGTCATACAAATTGAAATAAAATCCTTATAATTGAAACAAACCATAAAAAAATAACATCTCCAAACAAAAACACAATTTTTCCTTTGTTGAATCATGGCCACCATGGCCACTGCCCCTCAAGAAATAAAATCCCACCATGGCCACCAGCTCTTCACCTCCTCCATCTCTCTCCAAAAGTCGAAACCCACCATGACTATCGAACATCCACCTCCTCCATCTCTCTCCAAAAATCGAAACCCACCATGGCCACCGGACCTCCACCTTCTCCATCTCTCTCCAAAAATCGAAACCCACCATGGCCACCGGCCTTCCACCTCCTCCATCTCTCTCCAAAAATCAACCCACCATGGTCACCGCCCCTTCACCTCCT
>JAYMSZ010002408.1:0-12066 GCA_036897665.1 Pelargonium citronellum
GGACCAAAGGACACACCCGCCTATTTGGCACGTCCAAACAACGCGTCCAAGGGAAAGAAGGAGCCCAACACCACAAATGGGCTAGGAATAGACAATGGGCCAAGTGGGCCATTTGGGATTTCAAAGCCAAATGGGCCTCGCATCTTCATCAACCAATCACGTCACGACATGTGGCGCAAGGTGGTAAGAGCCTATTAATACCCCTTTCTCCCAAAGAGAAAGGGATTTAGATCTTGAACTCATTTTAAACATTTACTTATCTCTCTAGCTTTCTCACTCTAGAAAAGCTCTGCAGAGCATTCCTATTACCGTACAAGGACTTACTCTCACGCCTGAGGCGGAGTCCGGGTAACCCCACCCCAGGTTTTCGTTCCTTTGGTATGTTTCCCTTCTCACAGGCTACAGGTCGAAGAAGCTGAAGACACCCTAGCTTGGAGTTTGGACTCAAAGACGTGACACTTAATCAAAGTTGGACACTGAGAAGAACTTTGACAAAGAACTTGGACACTAGGTTAGTTACCTTAACTCACGTGGACAAGAAGAAACTCCTAGCGTATTTGGGTTGACCGAAAGTCAAAACAGGCGCATGACATTGTGATAAGTTAATTTCAATTGTAAGGGATGCGATATGGGAACATTTTTCCTGAGACAACATAAGGTTGATTTAAGTTAAATGGTAAAAAAATGTATTACCGGGAATTTTTTTTTTTAAGAAAATACACTATAACACGCGTATAAGTGATGCTCCAAACAACAAAATATGAAGAAAAAAAATATGAATTTACGGAACAAAATTTGTCTTGATAGCGATATCTCATTTTCATTTTCAAGTTATGATATCAACTAAAAAAGATATGCAAATTGATTGAAATGGAAGCAAAATCAAATGGAAAAGAAAAGAGTAGCAGATAAGTATGAAGGCACCCAAACCAAACCAAATGTGTTGACATAACCCAGCCAAACATAAGTGGGGTTTTTTCATTCATAACACATTAAAACATTTGGATTCATCCATAAAATGTCGTCTCAACTCTCAACCCAACTGTTACAACATGTTTTTATTATGGATAAAATCTTCGATGAGATTAGTTTTATCAGCAACTGTACAAACACCAATTCCGAGACTTGAAACTGAAACTTTAATTAAGGGACCAAAGTGAAATCAATTACTTGCCCTACTGATTATTCGTCATTTTATTATATATATAGTTAGAGACTATATAAATCATCGGTTATAAAGTTTGTAAATAAATTGATTTATCTTAGCGAGGCCAGCGAAACTGCAACTGATAATCATCAACCGAAGCAATATACAGATACAATCCATCCCGATCGATTCGCCAGTAACAATTATGTTCTTTTCCACCCCTCGCCGAGTCTCTCTTCACATCAAACACATCGAAACGTCCCCGCACGTTTTTCCAGCTCATCTCGCAGCTGTAGAGGCTCTTGTCCTTGGATGCATCAAATTGCCAGTCGAAAGCACCTCCGAATTCGAGGACTTGAGGGCCGAGATCTTGGCCGCTGGATTGGCAGTGAACTCTGAGGTTTATGTGATCTGCCTCGGCACCAATGTGGTTTATGACAAAAACATGGAACTTGGCTTCACTACTAACCGCAAACAACAACATCATAGCTAATGTGTACCAACATTTTGTCCTCATTTTTTTTTTAGTTCTTGTAGTTAGAGATGGTGGTTTTCAATTTGAGATTCATATTGGGCCTTTTATTGATGATTTGAATGGTTTCTTTTGGGACTAGAAACGGAAATGCAGTAACAGTCGGGATGTTTATTGTCAGCAAAATGAAGTCTTGTTTGTTGTAATTCTGTTCAAGATTTTGAACTACGGTTTCTTGAACAATATAGTCAATTGGCATGTAGGCTCAGTTGACAATGTAGGAACGTTTCATTAACCAAATAAGTTATGCTTTGGTGTGGTTTGGTCGCCCGGTTTTATAAGAAAGAGTGACAAAGTCTATAAACATATTTACTTTTCTGTGTTTAATTAAGGTAGCTAGGTCGCACGAGAGAATGTGAAATTAAGATTTCTGAAATTCAAATGAATAACTTGTCGGTGAATCGGCCGATGTTGAGCGTTTAGTTTTTACTACACGCTCTCTGATCGACGTTTACATCTTGAAGAATATTATTAATGTGAGAGTTGTCTTCTCAGTTGATCGATCTGTTTGAAACGGTCTACAAAAAAAATACTAAAATGTTTGTTATCTTGTCCACATGTCATGATATTTTCCTAAGTTTATATCTACTTTCGCTTTGGTCTCGAAGTCTTGAACTTGCGATCTACATGAGGCAACAAATCAAAAACGGGGACTCCAGATATATCTTTGAGACAACGCCTCAAGAGTTAGAATGAGTTATTGACCAAAATTCACAAAAAGCTAGAAAGGGCCCGCTTCAAGGCATACTCACAAATGATGCTTCAGTCCTCCAAACACAGCGGCGGTGGATAACAGGTGGGTTCGAAAGTTCCTGCGCAACCTTTGAGAGCCACGAAGATTAATTATCAAGCATCTAGAAGCCTTTACTATTTCGAGTAGCGTCCTAGGACTCAACAAAGACAAAGCGTTGTCTTATTGTCTAGACTCTAGACAAATCGGAGAGCCTCGATGGTAAGCTAGCAAGGCAAAGACCTTGAAGGAACCATAGTGAAGTATGTCAAAACATTCGGAAAAGGCAGTTGGCGAAAGACATCGAACGACTAGAGACGCGCGAAACTCGTGCGCATGTACATGTTTGGTGTTGTCTAGGGACCATGGCTGAAGCGTGGGGGCTGTTCAGGATCGCGGCATGGGAGCTGCGCGCAACACTGTTTGCGCTAACTTGCAAGGGTATGTGACGTACCAAGGAGACCGACCATCCTCTGGAGAAGCAAAAATGTGCATTTTGGACCATAGATATCTAAATTATTGTCTTTCCATTTGCTTCCTGAATGAAATCCAGTGAATCTAAAACGCAACAAACTACATGAACATACACATTTTCCAGTTATGAACCAAGCGTACCATTTATGTTCAGTGTAATCACTATACATTTTGAATCCACCTCCTCCGTCGTAAAAGACACTGCAAGTGTTCTGAACAACACAACTTAAGTATTACCAGCAAGCCCCACCAATTGAGCAATCACATCTTCAAGGTCCGAAAAGTGAGTCAAGAATTTTTTACGAAACTCAGTGGAATCCAATTGATTTTGCTGCCATTGAGAAAGTCCATCACCAATAACCTTCAAACCATTTTGCAGCAATTCCATTCCCTTGCTAATTCCGTCGGGAAGTTTCCTTCTCTTGTTGGACCGGTTTTCACCTTCAATCTCCATGCTATCTCCTCCAACCGGCTCCGTAATGCTATTTGAAATCCTTTTAACATTTTCTTTCAGCACCAGACCTTCCTTCACAAGCAACCCAAGCTGCTCACAGCTTTGTGACATTGTAACAAGAGCCATTTCCTTCTCAAGAAAAACCTTCAACTCAGACATAAACCTATCCACATTCTCCACATTTCCTGACGCTAAGTCATATGAAAGTGCTGCATTTTGCGGCACAAATCTCCATAGCTGATCGCAATTAGTACGGGCAGCAAAGTATCCAAATGCTGCAATTGCCAAATGAACAAATGCCCAGTGTCGCTCCCTTAGTAGCATATGATACAACTCCCACACAGCAAAGCTCTTTGCACATTCTTCAGTTTCGGCCATTTCCATGTGAGCAAGCCCTGCCAAGAATACAGCCAGATTTGCTTTGCATTGATACAGTTGAGAATCTGAAGCCGATGATCCTGTGATAAACAGATTTTGAAGCTCCAAGATAACTTCTTCCATTTCATCAGATTCATATAAATTCTTTATATTTGAGATAATGCCCAAAGTTTCACTCAAAAGCTTACGGCAATTATCTTTTGTCGGTTGATCAGAAGAACTTTTGTAGCCACGAATAACAGCAACAAGAAACTTCAGCGTTTTGATGTTGACATCAGAGATGCTAATTTGGCTGCAGAACATTGAACAGCTTCATTATAATGTTACTGGTGAATAATGAGAGCAAATTTGTTTAGAAATAATCTCGTTCAACAATAAACCAAGCCAGTTCCCGAAGAGAACCCTGGTTGGCTACATGAATCCTTTAGTAAAATTCCTTGGTATCATTTCGTATTCTCCTCCTCCACTACATCATACAAGAGCTATCTACTTTCCATGTTAACTAATATATATACCCCTACCCCATTTAGTTTCTCCCTAATTAATTCTCTCACTGTTCCTTAGGGGTCATAACCTCCCTATGTTGCACATGTCCAGCCCACCTTACAGACGATTTTCCTCATCTTATCTTCAATCAAAAGCTATCCAACTCTTGTCTGGAAAGTTTATTCCTACTATTATCATTCATGGTATTACCACAAATACCCACCTAAGCTTTCTCATCTCCGCTACCGACCTACCGTATCTTATTGATCTGCAACTACTTTGAAGCTCAGCATTTAGCATCAGCAACATAACTGACCTTATAACTACCCTATAAATTTACCCTTGAACTCTATAGAGATTCTTTTATCACCAGAGAAGAAAAAAAAAATCTGAAGTACTCCTCTACATCAGCCACCTCACTCTGGTTCTATTTATAATATCCTCTTCAATCTCTCAATCCTTTACGTATTATAGATCCAATATATTCTTAAAACGATCATTTCTAATAGTTTCCTTGCGAAATATTGCAAAAATCTTGTTCATAGTACATAAAATATATGGGAAGTCATCATCAAAGTGATTAAAACCTAGGTACAAGAACTAAACATTTATGAACAGAAGAAAAGGAAAGTTGATAAAGAAGCAGAAGAAAAATAAAATTCATAATGATTCGATATGAAGACTGCATGGGAGAACAATATGTTACAGAATCAAATTTATGCTAAGCTACATAACTAAAAAAAACTCCATTTTTTTAATTCTTGGATTATTCAAAATATATGAATTTTTACAAAAATAAAAAAAGGCACAGAATTTTCATAACTAGTTACCAGCATGGTATTGGATGGCTTCATAACCTGGCAAAACATTCATTAAGCATTGATTTTCATCTGATTGGAACAGCTAAGATATTGTGCATATGGAGAGGGGAATCGATTACTTACAGGGACTGCAAGGAAGCAGACAGAGCATACACTGGAAACTCGAATACACCAGAGTAGCAAGCTTTCAATGATTTGTCATCAAAACTTTCAATGAAGCAAAAATATTCATTTATGATTTTTTGCTTTGCAATGCTTCTCAAGTTATCTGATAGCATATTCAGTGGGAAGCCCTCCATAAGCAAAGCTACAAATACAACTGATGAGAATTGCAGTCTGTTATCAACGACCATGGAACTGTAAACCCGGTCGACCATAGATTGTGTACCATAAGTAAGAAATACACAGATCAATCTTGCTATCTTTCTCATAGCTGAACCAGGACTAACATCTGATTGTGAAGATGCCACTAACATCAATAATGAGCAAAACTTATCAGTTATGCCATTTACCATGTCTACCTCAGCATGACGCACTTTAAAGCACCAAAGTTCCATTACAGTTTCACAGCAAAGATGGTGAGGATGGAAGAGATTCTCAAGAAGGAATGACTCCAATTCCTCCCAAGCAAGACTTGAAGAGGCCACAATCATAAAGGTTTTCAATGCATGCAAAACATAGGAAAACATAGGCTGCCAGACTAACTCTGTTGCTTTTTTAGAACCATATAATACAGGAATTTGCAAAACAAGAATGGAAGAATATACATCTTCATCCATTAATATATCCAGAAACCACTCAAGCTTTCTGGCAATTCCAAGTTTTAATTCTTCTTCAAAATCAACAGAATATCTCAGGAAACCAAGAAACAATGAGACCCGTCCAAGCAATGAAGATCTTGCCTCAGGCAGAGCTTCCAAGCTTACAGAGAAGATTTCACTCATTAAACTAGTCCTATAGTCACTTGGATCTCCTTGTAAGGAATTGGAGTTGCTTTTATATGTGAACAGCCAGTCCATAACTTCTGACTTGATCTCCTGTGTCACTTGATCAGAGTTTAACAAAGAACAGAGTATATTCAAGGATGTTTGCTCCAAAAGTTCTGCAAGCACTTCACTGGCAGTTTTCTGGAGTTCGTTGCTGAGCATAATTTTCAGTGTTGATATCTTCAGAACACAAAGCGAAATCTCCTTGAATATCACATATGTTTGGCTTGGGTATAGAGAAGATATTTTAACAGCATTAATTAGGTAAAATTTTACTGGAAGAAATGTCCTTCTAGCTTCTGTAACAGAAATAGTCTCTTTCAGTGAAGACCAAGCCTCAGCAGCACATCTCAAACAGTCATTGACAAGCGAAATTAGAGTTAGAATAATATCTGCCACGTTCACCTTTTCCGCTAACATCCCTTTGCCAAGCTGAAGCAAGGTAACCACGCCTTTCCATGATACGTTAAGAATAGCCACCAAGCTCCCACCATCATTGGCAGCAAGGATGCCTAATTCGCATAATTTGTCAATTGTGCATTTTGTTAAATTTATGAATTGGTAATCAGACCTCTCAGAGTTCATGCTGGTAATGACATAATCAGATAATTTTTCATCTAACTCCCAGTTTACAGCTTCTGAATAAGATCCACACATTCTCACAATGCCATCAATGACTAATTGTGCAGACTTAAGTACTTCTGACCCAAATGAACCAATTCTCTGTTGAAAAAAAAAAACAAAGAACTGCTCTCAGTAATAGAAAGAACTGGAGTTACTGGAAACTTCAAGTTAAGAATCAGCAGAGCAAATAGGATGACTATTTTCAGCCCCCTAAAGAAAGGAACATCACAGCTGATAATTCCGAAAGCATGATATATAACAGAAACAGCTTCAAGACTCAAGAGAAATAAGTCAAAAGCTGCTTTTTGGTGTACTTCCACCAAAAGATCCATCCATATAACTACAATATAGAGGTACAAAAATGAAATGTTTGCTTTAATTCCCCACACCTCCTCTTTCCCAACTCTTTTCTTCCACATTATACCACTTGAACCAACAAAGCATTATAGTAACTAGTCACGGAATACAAAATCTTGTCTAAAAACTTGCGTATATCCCTATCTTTTTATCACCTGAAATACCTTCATTTAGATGTGAACATCTTCATCACAATCAGGCAATTGTCTAAGCCAATTTCCTTTGTTTAAATGTAATCCCTCTTGAATTATCATCCATCTCAATCCTATTTTGTTATGAAGACTGTCTAGAAAGTTACTGATTGCTTAGCATACTTAAACAAGACAGCAGAACTAGCCTTATGACCAATTTTAATCTTACAATGATAGACATGAACCATCCCCTGTATAGTACAGCTCCACTTCATTTATATTGCACAAACTCTATGGAAACTCCTATATATTATTATGGCTTGATAGCTGATCAGGAACTAATATGTCATCAACCACATAAAATGACCGGTTTCTTACTATTTTATTATGCAAATTTAACCATGGCAGCATAAATGCATCAATATATCCATTAAAATAGGTCTGGGTAGTCACTATATGAAGCTCAAAAATCTCTGAACAATTGAACTCATTACACAATTAATGATGATATTGATCCATGAGGTTAGGACTTAGGATAGAGTATATAACAAACAATCCGTACCTTGATTTCTGCTATCGAATCTTTTGTAAGATTTAGCTGTTCTAAAATGAAGTCCTGAAGAATAACCATTGATGCCTTGTCATCCAAAATAGGATATTTAATCAATGCCAAAAAGCTAGCAGCAGAGAAGCTAAATAAACTCAAAAGTAGCTGCAAAAGATAAATTCATGTCAGAAAAATCGACACCTACAAGATATTAATTATGCATTTACTAGTGAAGAAATGACCAGTCATGCAGATTATAAAAAGTATTATAAGTCAAATCACAAGATCTACATCCTGATCAAGCAGAACCAAGGCAGAAAAACATAAACAATTAAGCCAAGCCATTTCACAAACAATGTTGGATTCTGCTACATGAATCCTTTGCCAAAACTCTTTGGAATCTTTTTCTTGAATTCTTCTCCTCCACTATATGTATATATCCTATCTAATGTTATCTCTTCTACTAAGCCATGTGCTAACATGTCTTTTTCCTCACTACTTCTATCCATGTTAACTTAGGTTTTGCCCCTAGCCCTTTTAGATTTTCATAAATGAATTCTCTCACCTTCCCTCATAGAGTCAATAATCTTCCTACGTTCTACATGTCCAAACCATCCTAAATGATTTTTCGCATCTTATCGAGGCATCCCATTTTTTCCTCAAATATTCTCATTCTTAATTTTGTGCTTCCTAGTGTTTCCACACATCCACCTAAGCATTTTTTTTCGGCAATGATTAATATAATTATATTATTACTAAAAAGGCCCAGAAAATCCAAGAAGGAAAAACTGGGAGATTTACAGAAGATACTGAAAAGAGAGATCCATCTGTTATGGGACCAAGCTAACTACTAACAGAACTGAACCCAACAACTAGCTGATGCTAATGCAAAAGCGTATAAGAGGGTTGGACAACCAGTTTTGAGCAGACCAGTTTGGAAGAGATGAAGTGCCATGCTTCAGAGAAGCAACAGAGAAGGAGTAGTTTTAGCCTTTTTTAAGCCTTCTACTCTAAGAGACAAAGACCTCAAACCTTCCTAAGATTTAGAACCACGAAAATAAACAGTTAGGGCTGAAGACAACATTTTTTGCCAGAAGATCAGACATGGATATAGGTTCCCTCTGTGTCCAGAGCACCAATTTCCGTTCTTAATTATTCAATTTTCTTAAAACACCCCCAGTACTTACATGGAATTTGTGATGATTTGCATAACCAAGACACTGTCAGTCTGTTACCTTCGAATCACTTTCTGCTGCCAATTTTCCACTTCACCTTATGAAAGTCAATTGTCAGGCCTCGCTAACTATAACTGACGCAGTTGGCTTATTATGGTAACTTAAATTTTTTTTTAGCATGGTTGTACTATAAATATCAATACATCAGAACAGTAGCAACAAGCTAAAATCACCAAGCCACCATACAGCCATCCTATAAACCTGCAGTTCTCTTAAACAATTTCACTGTTTCACAAACACTCAAAGTTGATCTTCCAAAAGTTTCTAGAAATGCCCAATGAAAATAGCGAGGTCACAACTCACAAATCAATCAATAGTTCCTTGAGCCTAGATTTTACAAAAGGTAAATGCTTCACACTGCATGAAGTACCATTTAGAAATATAGAACCAAAAAAGGGAAAACTATAAGGAAGTCCTAACATTTACAAGAAAAGTACTATGTAGTATCAAAATTTATTGAACCAATAAGTTAAACTTCTAAGGAATTATTCTGAGTTTTTTTCTTCCTTTTTTTTGTACTTCCTTCAGTTCCTTGCCTTTCAATGCTTACAAGTTTACCATTTATTTAACATTATAACTGAAAAAGCAGCTCTATTTGAGTGGCTGGAAAGATTGATATATGCTCCTTCCTTTGAAGCAGAACTAAAGATACATAATGTTACTAGGACTTCTAGATGCAGAAATTATAAATAAGGCTTGTCCACCTTCACTTCCAAGAGGAAAGACACTCGGGAAACTCATCTTGTCAACGTCAAAGAAAAACAAAATGGGAAAACAATGAAAGGAAACTGCATCAACAACTTACACTTGCAAGCAACTAAGAGCACCACTATTATCTACCTGAAAATAAAGGTTGCTATGTTCTTCTTCTTGTGACTCCTCAGTTGACATAAGAGTCATCTTCAGATGCTTTCCACACCACAAGGTTGCCTAACATACATTAACACCAAATCTTAAACGCCAACTATAAGTTAAATAACAAAAGAAATGGACACTCTTTCAAAAATACTGTGTACCAGAGCAATAAAAGAAAGTAAAGTTAAAGAGTGGAGAATTTAAATATACCTTGGTTCCAAAGGCAATATACTTTGGCAGACAGCCAGATAGATCTGACCCGAGGTACTTTGAAGCTGCATGTAATATAACTTTGTTTAACATGCACTGTGTGATATCCAAACAAGTGAAGTCTTCCCAAAAGGTCGAGCTCATCATTAAGGTAAACACCATTGCACAGAATAAAGATCATTCAAAATAGCTTCATGGGAGGAACTACATGAAACGTTGAGTTTCATCAAATGATAATTCATTAAATGACCATTCATGTTAGTTATTTGACCAACTAGGTTCTAAAACAGAGACTAGATAACTTAGTTTGCATTAGAAGAGAATTATTTTTAAAATGCTTTTAACCTAGCTGCAAGCCTTTTCCGGTGAGGATTCACAAGGGAAATGAAACATGCTTTGGACAACATGTGCCAGCATACAATTAAGTAAATCATCTTGCAAAATAAGAACTGAAAATTTGACAATCACAATATTACCAGGACAGAAAGTAGGGGTGCAAGTAGAAACGTAGAAG
Source organism: Pelargonium citronellum (assembly GCA_036897665.1). Classification (NCBI taxonomy): domain Eukaryota; kingdom Viridiplantae; phylum Streptophyta; class Magnoliopsida; order Geraniales; family Geraniaceae; genus Pelargonium; species Pelargonium citronellum. The sequence continues at coordinate 10,482 of JAYMSZ010002408.1, forward strand.
CTACTATTTTGAAAAAGAATAATCATTTTGAACAATACACAACTCTGTTAGAGTCACTCTACAATTTGACTTCATTTGTAACAAGCCCTAAGACAACATATAACGATCCTATAATATTAATTCTTTCAATGCATCCGTATAGCATCTTAATTCAGAAAATTTTCCATTCTGTGAGCAATTGAATAATAAAACTTATTGTGCATAGTATGCATGCCACATCTTCAGCGTCCTCATTCTATGAACAAAGGTTATCTATCCAGCCAAATAAAAGCAGAAAAAAAAATTGTCATGCTTCTTAAAAGCAGAAAAAAAAATTGTCATGCTTCTGAACCACTATTATCACCATAGGTGGTTACCAAATTTGGGGTCAACTTGTTCATTCCACGACATCATTCCGATTCAAAATTCTGTTTTAGTAGTACAAAAATATGCTGCTAGAAAAATTCTTATAGCTTCAAACTTGCGATAAACCCTCACCTTCTGCAGTCAAATCAATAAGGAATGTTCTCATAGATTAAAACACGCAGTAGGCCTTTCTTCTATGTGTCAACTTAACCCTCGATAAAAATACGCCTAGCTCAGCTGTTCACTTATCTGACAGTCAAATTTTACTCGAGCCATCAATTAATACCCCACAGTTCACCTCTATAATCACAGAAACATCCACTGCCTTCTGCTAAAGAAGGCACACAAATACAGATTTCTTTGAGAATGCTAGAAACAGTTCGCAAATCTAAAATTACTAGCAAAAAAATGTTATATTCAAGTTCTAATGAAGAGGAAGTAGAAGGGTACTGTAAGGCTTTCAACCAGAAAATCCAAGTCAGATTTCTCTGATATCTCTAAATCCCCAAGTTTCGTAACTAGTTGAACACGGTTCTCAACAACCTGCAAAATACAGAGTTCAAATTCACGCGTCAGTCCCAAAAACCGCATAAAATGAAATACTCAAAGCTTAAAATTAAGACAGAAGCAAAAAAAACTCGTCAGCGTCAGAGATTAGCAATGTCCAAAACCCTAAGATTCAAATTCACAGCCAAAAAAACACAGTGATTTGGGATATCGGAATCCAAAATGATTTTAGATATGCGATTGAAAAGATGAAACATACGAAATCAACAGCATGAAATGGAAATTGATGAGGAATGTGAAAGGTAGTTGGTAATTAATTTGAATTTAGAGAGGAAGAGGAGAGAAGAAGCTGTACATCTGAAGATCTGATGGCTTCTACTATACTCTGCAATTCGTTGCTCGAATTGGTTGGCTCCATATCTGAAATTGAATTCAAACTCTGATTCTGCTTCTGTTGTTTTAACTTATCAATTTCTGCTTATTTAATCTTGCTTTCCCGCCTTCCGAATAGCTGAGAAATGGGCGCGACAAAGACGAAAAGAACCAGAATATACTGCGTAAATGTGGTGTTAAATGTACAAAATTTTGTACAAAATTTCATGTACAAAATGACGTGGCAGCCTATGTGGCGAATACATATTTTGTTTTTTTTGTTTAAAATTAATTTTAACGAATAACAACCCGACGTATATGATACCACCACCCTCCCATGAATTTCTGGCGCGGAGCGCCC
>JAYMSZ010002409.1:0-12062 GCA_036897665.1 Pelargonium citronellum
TGTAAACCGATTTAGTCGGTCAAGCAATTAAAAAATGCGATAACCTATTTATTTTAGAGAAATACAATCAAATTTATTTTTCATAATAATGATTAATTAACATTAATAAATTATTTAGTGTGAAAACCCGAGCGAAGCTGGATACCGAAACTAGTGATACAATTAACAACCGTTAAATTCTTTCAAATAAAAGACAACGGTTAAATTAGACATTTTTAATGCAAAAGTTAATAATTTATTATATCGAATCGGACATAAAAAAAGATATAAAAACTAAGGGCACGGAGACCAATTCACCTATACTATAATAAAAATAAAATATACGAAAATAATTTTAAATATTGCTTGAAAATTGAACCCTAAGCAAAATCTCCAAACATTCCAACAACAGCCCATGATGACTCATATTACCACCTAACTATGTGTTCTGTTCGCATAAATAACCGTTCAAGTGAGCCAACCAAAACCCGAAGATTTCAATTTTGATCTCAATTTTGAGTCCTAATACACCTTCATCAATAATTCTCATTTTAATTATAACTCCTTAAATTTGTGCTTTATACATGTGATCTTGAAAATTGGAACTCCACCAAATAACTTGATTCACCTACGTAAAATTATGTCATAAAGATTTGACCAAATGTGTAAACAATAGTAAATAGTTTTGATATGAACACATCAACAAGCCAAAGAAGAAAAAACAGTCGGAGAAGGTTCATAGGCTACATCATATGTAAAATAATTACTATTACTATACAAAACGTGTTGGATTCAATTTTTAAAGTTTACTGTTAGTATTTTTTATAATTGTAGGACAGAAAAATAGACTCAATCAACAATATTAGTAAGGAAATATTGATATTTCACCTAATTATCTTATATTATAAAATTTGGCGCTCCGAAATTTGGAGTCAATGTTCGTTACAGCAAACATAGGAGTTTTATGTGAAAGTAAGTGTTATGTGCTTCGTTTGACGAGCACTAAATAAGTGTTTGATGTGATATTTGAAGTAAGATATATACAATGAAATAATAACGACCTTAACAAATAGATGCATCTTGAAAAAATAGAGTTTAATTGAGATGTGCATTTCGTTGCAAGCGGGAAAATGTTTGCAAAGGAATTTAGCAATGACTATGCACATGAAGACACTTGGTGCAGGAAAACAAAGAGAGCACGAGTTATCACCAATACGATCGATACTTGATAATTTAAAATATCAAACACCTCGAGTTTTGCAGTGTATAAATAGATCACATAGCTTCAAAACAGAGTTAACAACTTACGCTCCGAATTAAAATTATTTTCAATAATATTAATCAACTCTATTAGAAAAATTGCAGAGGTTGTGAATTTTGAATCAAATTTTAAATTTACGCTTAGAATGTACAAATTTACCTGATTGACTCAAAAGTATACACAAAAATGTAGATCAATGTACATAACGGAAAAACCGCAAGTCACTAAATCACCATTCATTCAAAGTTAGCGCTAAAAAAAGTCATACAATTCTACGGTGATCCACCGCCCTTCCCGGTCAAAGTCAAACCCCACCCTCCAATCCCAAACTCCAAGGAACTCTTTTTCTTCTTTTTTTTTTAATCAGTCTTCAAAACCAATTTTTATTTCCCAAAAAAAAAGTCAACATCCAACTCCTTACTCCATACAAAACCTCCGAGACGCGCCGCCTCACGCGCCACCCCACCTGACGTACCTGAGATCCGGGAACGTCTCGAAGATGGAGAAGCAGTCCAACAGCTCGAAGCCAGAATCGGAACACCAGTTACCAGATCCATCTCCGAGTTCAGATTCGAATCCGAAACCCGATCCAAAAGACAAGGACCAAACCCCGAATGGTGGTGGGAGTATGGGGAGCTTTGTAATGGGACCGGAGTCTCAATCCGAGGTTAAGATTCAGAGCGAATCGTCTTCGGCGAACCGATTGTCGTCGGGAGGATCGAAGAAATCGGTGCATTGGAGTCCAACATTGGTATCGGAATCGCAATTTCCTCATAATCACAACGGCGACATGTCTGGTTTTGACGGATCGAATCCGTACCTAGCTCGATCTCCTGCGCCTGTTTCGTCGTTCTCCTTGAAAGGTAAGCAAGCAACACAAGTACATGGTATAGATTTGTATGTATGTATGTATGTATGTATACGTATCTGTTCGTGTTTGTGATTTGGACGGTGATTTGATTTATCAGAATCGGTTGATACGGTGAAGAGTGTGCTGGAGAGATGGGGAAAGAGAGTCGGAGAAGCCACAAAGAAGGCTGAGAATCTGGCTGGAAATACATGGCAACACTGTGAGTTTATTTATTTATTTTTATTCTGTTCTTTTGTTATTTACATTTGGATTCAGAGTAGATGATTCAATGCTTATGCATTTTGATGCACTGTTGAATTGATATAATCCAGCTTATTGAACTATGATGATATGCAATTTAAGCTCAAAATGTTTTGAATCGTTGATTTTAGAATGTGTTGCTTGGAATTGATATAATCCAGCTTATTGAACTATGATGATATGCAATTTAAGCTCAAAATGTTTTGAATTGTTGATTTTAGAATGTGTTGCTTGGGTATGTCAAATGTGAATGAAGATGATTGGAATATGAGAGAATCATTTAAGGAGCTTGTGTGATCATGGGCATTTTGCAATTTGTATTTCAAACATGTTTGCAATTCAGGAAGCTTTTAGATTAAAAAAAATTGTTCAATGGGAATGGAAATGAGATTTTGATGCATCATGTTTGGATTAGGAGTTTACGGTCATGAGGTTCGGCTTTGGATTGTGGTTCCGCTTCCCATTCCCATTCCAAAAAATTTAATCCACACTTTAACTTACTCTTCTAGTCAGGTTCTCACATACTCCGTCTCTTGGTACAATGCATTATTCAACAGATTTGTCTGTCTCAAATCTCACATTTTAACAGTCTACTGTGGCTTTGTGCCGAGTCTTCTGACAAACTAGACTCTAGTGTTTGGTGGCCTTTTCATTCCATTAAATCATTGGTAGGTTCCCCATATCTAAACCACCTTATGGTCCGTTGGATTCTTGGGTTTCATTTGAAATTGTGGATTTGAGCCAAATTCAATAATTGGACGCTTAAAGAATTTTGATTTTGAATTGGCTCTATTCCAATAGGATTGAAAATATGTTCTAAATATGCCTAGAACATAGGATTTCAAATGACAACTTTTACTTTGTCATTTGGAATTCTATGGTTTCCCGAACATTATAATTGTATTTAAAATACAACATTTCATATCAAATCCAAGAATCCAAACGCAATCTTAATTTACTCTCTTCCTGCGTGATTTTTAGTAACAGATTGGGACACTAGCCTATACTATGCTTTGTCTTTGATGTTCAATGTGATTATATATCTAAGTCAAATTACCCTTTTTTTCTTTTAATAGTGAGAACAAGTCCTAGTTTTGCCGAAGCCGCCATGGCAAGAATTGCCCAGGGAACAAAAGTTTTAGCAGAAGGTGGTTATGAGAAGATCTTTCGACAAACATTTGAGACAGTTCCTGATGAGCAGCTTCTGAATTCATTTGCATGTTATTTGTCCACATCAGCTGGTCCAGTCATGGGAGTTCTCTATGTATCTACGGCAAAGCTAGCATTTTGTAGCGACAACCCTCTGTCATATAAATCTGGAACACAAACTGAGTGGAGTTATTACAAGGTATATTCACATATGCTCTAGTTTCTGTTATGCTTCTTCCCGATTAAGTTTCAGTTTTTGTTTTGTTCTATGAGAAGAGCGTGAGTGATAGAGATAGTACAGTTGAAGTGGTAGAAGGAAGATCCTTTTCTCTTAATTAAGCTTCAGCAATACCATCGAATGGTTATTGCATCCACAAGTGAGCATACCCGAAAACATAAAAATGCATAAAGAGAGCATTTGCTTGGATCATATTGTTTTTTCCCGATTCTTTTCCCCAGTTGTATTTTTCTAGTTATATTCCACCATAGCTGCATTAGAGATATTTCACAATGCTGTTTTTTTTTTTCTTTCACAAATTAACAATGAGCTTATGCTTGTGTTTATGAATGAATATCAACATACTCTATGTATAATAAACTATTTTTTTCATTGTTTCTCTGTAAGAGTCTGCTTGAAAAGAAAATCAATTAACTGGATGATAAGAAGTGGGACTTTACTCTATTAGTTTAACAAAAAATTTAAGCTGTGCAATTAGTGTGAGATGATGTAGCGATTTATATTGTAAGTGCACAAAAAGTGGAAGTTCTTATGGTCATTATTAAGATATAAAAGCTTTCCTCCTATGTTTCTTATATTTAAATGTAGTACGCAAATTTGTTTTTTCTGTTGCTTAATGTCGCTATCATGTACTTAGGTCGTCATCCCATTACACCAGCTGAAGTCGGTTAATCCATCATCAAGCAGAGCCAATCCATCGGAAAAGTACATCCAAGTGATCTCCGTCGACAATCACGAGTTCTGGTTCATGGGCTTTCTATACTACGACAGTGCTGTGGAATGTCTAGAAGAGGCTTTGGAAGCTCGCAACTTGCAGACCGTCTGATAACTCCTCGGGAGAATTTATTATGTGCTTATGAAAGAAAAAAAAAGGTAACTGTAGAGTCGATTTCTGGGATTTCTGTTGGAAGAACTGCTAGGAGAAGGTATATTATTGGATTATTATTCGTTTTTTCGGTCCATAATGTGTGCATGATTGTGAGTATGCGGTGAACAATTTTCATTTGCAGACTTGCTTGAGCATTTTATTGGATGCTTAGGAAAGATAGTGAGTACTTTCACATTTTGTCCCAGAATTGCCAGTTCTGTTTGCTTTTTGTCCATAGAGCTTCTTATTTTTTTTTTTCCTGAAAAGCTTGCTCTGGTTTGCTTTTGCCATGACAGTGTCCAATTTTTTGGGCCTTTTGGTTGACTAAAAAGTGGGCCATATTTAGTAGGCCCAAATAGAGAAAGGTTGGATGGTGGTGGGTTCTGGTTAAACCCATGGCCCAGATATTTAAATGTCAAGTTTGCCCTTGACATTTATAAAAACTCACATTCTTATTTTACAATTTTTGATTGACTCAAACTTGTTTCGCTAAATAGTGAAACACGTTAGGACTAACGAAAGCTAACTCGATAAAATCATGTTTTGGTTTATGCTTGGTCCATTCATACCCGTATTGCTAGGTATAGCAAGAATGAAAATCTAATTCGAGAAATTTTTTGGCTTGATCTGAGTCAAACTCGTCATAATATTGCAACACCTCATTAAATTTTACGCATACTAAGTCGGGAATATATTTATATGACCAAAGAAAAATAGGCGGATGAGAGATAACCATTGACATTTGACCCCATTTGTGGTTTGGGCATGTGTGAATAAGATTTAAGCTAATCCACCATAGATTACCATAATTATGGTCCTATAATGTCAAAATCAAGAACCCTAAGCTATAAAACTGTTCATAGAACACTTTTGTGTCTCCTTCCTAGTGCATGTCTCAATTTGCACGCCTAAAACCTTGAAAAGATCCATTATAATCACAAAGCTAAAACATTGCATTGAAAAGTCAGACAATCTAGTTCATATAGAAGAAGAAAAAATTATCATTTCACGCTCAACTCGCACCGACACAAAAAAAAAATGTATTCATTTTTAATGTTATCATATGATTAAACTCAGAACTTAAAAAAGTTTTAAATTGACACTTTAAAAAACTATATGTGAGATTGTTTGCGAAAACAAGTCACATTTGAGCATGTCAAGTTTGTGATTAAGCAAACTTTAACTAGACAACAAACAGTAAGTCAAGGCTGTTGACATGTCGAAATTTAACTTAATTAGTGATAATGACTTATATTCTCCCTCGATCAATGAATGCTACAGTATCTCATAATTTGCATGATCTTTACTTAACAAAGCATCATAGTTCAATAGTATATACAAACACATATGTCTTTTTTGCTGATAAATGAATGTAAATTGAGTATTATGCAATCACATGTCACTCTTTACGTTAATAAATGTATGAAAATCGATCAATAACTCTTTTTTTATTACCGATATAAGTGTACAAATCTACCAATAAATTTATGCAACTCCACCTACAATTATGTACATAAAAAGGTAAATGTAAAATGCATTCCTCAATCCTAGCTCATTCATTTATTTATATGATCCTAGTACAAGTTAACATCTCCATTGTTGTTGGAGTACAGTCCTTTGATGCAATTGCCCCTATTATTTTCCATGGCATTTAATATTTGATAGCTACTTTTGGAAGCATGCTCTTTGTACCATTAGCTAGCAAGCATTAAAGCAATCATGTTTGATACTCTTCTATATATATTGTGACAATTTAACAATTTCACTTACATGTGGGTTTCTTTATTTATGGACCAAACTCTTTGTGCAATCATGAGCCCTAATTTAGCTACACTATAAATTTCCATAATTTTGCCCTAATTTCATCTTCTTGCTCCAATATTTGCCATTTCTTTTCAACACCACAACACATTATAGCTTAGCTTTTAGCCATTTTAAGCTCAACATCATCTACTATGTAATGACATGCTTCATTCATACATTTGCTTTAATGAGTGGAAGACCGACAAACATTTTCAATCTTAAATTTATGTATTCGAATTAAGAGAAACGAGATTATTATTGGTTTTCAGAAAATATATATTAAAAAAACATTTGTGTATGCTTTCTACCCCAAGTTTATATATGATGTGGATATTTTAATAGGAAGTTATGAGCTAATTTGTTCTTATAACATTGCTGGATGATCTTTTATTTAGATGCATCTTTTTTTCCTTACAAAGAGATCCTTAGTTTCTTAGCGATTTATAAAATTATCAAAAGATAAAATGTCAGAAGTTGCAAAACATTTATTTATAGCTTATATTTCAAACCATATATATATAAATATTATGAAATTCTTAAAAAAAGACTTAAACGACCTTAAAATGCGTAAGTTTCAATCAAATTCAAGAACATTAGCATTTAGGTCCACACTCCACAACCATAAGTACTGCATCTTTCTACATCACAATCCAATTAAAACTGATCGGAACCAAAGACATGATCTATAAATCAATTCAACGCCCCCTAGGGGATGACGCAATGGTTAAGACACACATCTCCACGTAGAAGATTGTGGGTTCAAATCTCATTGCGTCGGGTGGGGTGGGGTTTGAGTTAAAAGGGAAGCCCATGTTGTGTAGCTCAACTTAAAAAAAAAATCAATTCAATATCCAATTCGACTTTTGAAACATGGGTAATATTAGAGTATGAATGAGTTAAATAGTGATTCATGTGTGGTTAGAAGTTGAATTTAAGAAGAGTTGAGGGATCAAGTATTGTCATAAATTGAAGGATGGGTAAAAAAATTTGAATTGCACCTATGAAATATGAGTGAGTAGGTAAAACATAGCGGTGAAAAAGAGAATATCTTCCAAATAGGTGCAAGCTGGATGGTAGTGGAGGAAGCATTTGGTTTTGTCACTCCAAATGGGTGACCAATGAGGTGATGTCACGTCAGCTATTTACACCCATACTCGACCCCCCTGAATTTTCGGGTTCGGGCCGACCCGCCCGGACCCGGGTCCTTTGTGTCTTGGCTGAGAGTCTCAGCCAATTAAACTTATATATATATATTTACTCTCTTTATATCCTTTTCACTTTTATTACAAACAATTAATTATAAATGTGATTTAAATTATTTTAATCAAAGGAATAATTATATATGTGTGTGATATATGTTTAATTACAATCAACCAACATTATGAAAAATGATTGAACCACAAAACTATGCTACTAATATTTAAATTTATGTATTTAGATGGGCTAATTAAATTATTTATTCAACTTGTTCAATCTTTCACATTATATAGCTGGTTTAACAATCATCTAATTCTATAAAAGATTTGAATTAATTCACAAATCGAATTTCGTGCAAATTGATTGAACTAGAAGTATTATAATTCAATATCAACTTAATTTTGAATTTAATCAGATTAAATTGTTATTGGCATAACAACATATGGACTCAAGCATATTCCAGCTCTTGATCACTTCACAACAAATATTCTTAATAATTCTATACTGTTATATTTTTAAAATTCTATCGTAACAATACTTTCTTCAAATTCTTATCTACAATTCAATATGGTCTAGCTCAACATAATAAAGAATACTCCGTATAAATCCAATCTTTAGTCCTATTAGTACCATTGAAAAACTATTCTTCAATTTATTCGATTTAATTCTAAACCAATAAACACACCTCCATTTACTTCTTTTTTTAAATGCAATCAAATTTTTTTATAAATAAAATGTGTGGAATTAATAGGAAAAATAGAGCAATGATGAATCCATTGGATTGACGTAGTTGGTTCAACACTACGTCCTTTAAGTAAGTGATTGAGAGTTCGAATCTCAACTCTTGTGAATAAAAAAATTCATGGTCCAGCTCCCTACCGTTTAGTGCGCTGACAGCGGGGTGAGTAGAAATTAGTTTGAGTGTGGTAGAACAGCTAAAAATGTCAACCGTGTATGTGCGGACCCGCTCAAAAACCTCATGATATAAACCGAAAAAAAAAAAACAATGATGAACACTTGTGAATTACTAACCAAATGTCAACTATACCCTGTGCTGCCTCCTGGTATTCACTATGCACCTGCAAGCCTGCTACTGTTAAGACCAAAATTATTGTAACATTAATTATTTTTATATTGGCTATAAAGTACTATTATAAGAATACAATTTTTCTTATATAAACACTAATATTAGTCGTATTTTCCTACAATAATTTGAAGTTTATGCCGAGTTACATAAACTTATTCTTTAACAATAGAGAATAAGAAAATTTTGGCATTGAGTAATTTAAAGTTTCAGAAATAAGTTTAGAATAGTTATTACAAAATTGACATGATTATTATATATAATTGTCCCATAAAAATGAATATTAAAATGACAAATACATTTTAAACAATTAGCAATGTCACACAACAACTATTTACAAAGAATTAGCTGCTACTGTTTGTTTGTTATTGTTTTGAGAGAGAGAAAAGCTGCAAAAGAATTTAGAAAAGAAAAATAATTGATAGACCCTCTCTTTTTTTTCATCGTCTTGTCAACATCTACCAATTTGATTATATGTATATGTACATTATAGATGTAATTATTTATTTTCTGGTTTCTCTCTTCTATTTAGCCCATCAATTATATAGTAGTTGGGGAACTTTGGAAATTGCTATAATTTAGTTTTTGAATTTTGTTTGGTGTCAAAATATAATCCTATTACCCAAAAGAAACGATTATAGAATTTCAATTACGTGTCCGAGTTACATAAATGGTAATGTAATTACCATTCTACGATATTACTCATGCAAACAAGTAAGTGAATTTTAATTCATCAATAAAATTACAAACCGACAACTAATCATAAGTTCAAGTTAAGGACACAGTCATAAGAGAGTTTTGCACAACTCTCTTTGATTCAATCTCATAATGCGCTAAACACATTTAAATCTTGTGATTGGAATCTACTTTTATTCACGTAAAAAAGCAAGTGAACTTTAACTGCAACAATAAAATTACAAACCGACAACCAATCACGAGTTCAAGTTAAAGAAACGGCATTAGAGTCAATAATAACTCTTTTCAATTCAATCACGCAACGCGTTAAACACATTTAAGTCTTGTAATTATTGATATCTTATTAGTCACGTAAAGAAGCATGTGAATTTTAATTGCATCATTAAAATGACTAACCGACAACCAATCACGACTAAAAAAAACTGTCACAAAAAACTCTCTTCATTCATCCCACAACGCGTTAAACTCGTTCAAGTCTCATAATTGCCAATCTAATATCATTCACGTAAAGAAGCAAGTGAACTTTAACCGCAACCCTAAAATTACTGACCGAAAACCAATCACGACTTCAAGTTAAAGAAACGGTTATTAGAATCATAAATAACAATCCTCAATTCAATTCTACAACGCGTTAAACATATTTTAGCTAGTTTCGTAGTTACCAATCTACTATATTATTCACATAAAGAAACAAGTGAACTTTAACCGCAACAGTAAAATTACTAACCAACATCCAATCATGAGTTATTCAAATTAACGAAAAAGTCATCAGAGTCATAAATAACTCTCTTCCAATCAATCCCGCAACATGCTAAACATATTTAAGTCTCATAATTGTCAATATACTATTATTCACATGAGGAAACAAGTGAACTTTAATCGCGTCAATAAAATGACTAATCGACAACCAATCACGACTTCAAGTTAAAGAAACAATAATAAATAACTCTATTCAATCCAATCACATAACGCGTTAAAGACATTCAAATCCCTTGATTGTCAATCTAATATCCATCACGTAAAGAAGCAAGTGAACTTTAACTACATCAATAAAATTACTAACCGACAACCAATCACGAGTCATTCAAGTTCAAGAAACGGTCATTAGAGTCATAAATAACTCACTTCAATTCAATCCCACAACGCGTTAAACACATTCAAGTCCCGTAATTGTCTATCTACTGTTATTCACGTAAAGAAACAAGTAAACTTTAACTGCAACAATAAAACTGCAAACCGACAGCCAATCACAAGTGATATATTCAAATTAAAGAATCGGCCATGCTGTCATAAAAAAAACGGTCATAAACAACTATCTTTAATCAAACTCTAAAACGCGTTCAAGTCTCGTTTACTAAACCATCTTTTTAACAGTTGCTTTTGCATTGCACTCACTTTGATTGTGAAAAAAGAGCAATAATATTGTTGACATGAGAAACAGAAAGGAGAAAAAAGTACAAAGAAATGGCATGATGATGATGATCAGCAACACCTAATGTCTGGAAGCAACTGATAAATTTTCTGAATAATACTAACATCCATAGTACTATTTCTACAGACATACACAACAACATCAAACAGAAGAAAATAAATTAAAGAAGATGGCTTGTTTCTGAATATCATAAATAAACAGTACCCTCTCTATTTCACATCACTTTTTTAAGTTTTCTTTTCTTTTGCTCTCTGTCCTTTCTCTTTCTCTTTTGTTTGTATTATCAGCGGTTTCCCGCCAGCTGACAGCCACCAACACCATCACAAACACAACATTTCTAAAACATATATATATATTATCTCGAATGCGGGACGCGGATCTAAACGGGTCGGGTAAAAAACGCATGTTTTAAACGATTTGGTGCGTTTCCTAAGTTTGGATTGAAACGAGATAACAAGAATTTGACTCGCAAGAGGTACACACCAGACCAAAATTCATTGGAGAAAGTGGTTTTAGATGTTTGAATATCTCGTTGATGTCTTTTGTTTGAGTCTTTCTTTGAATGTTGCTTGTATTGCTTACAAATAAAAGGGTTACGTACGCATTAGATTGAGTTACATACTTTACTTATATACATAACGTGCAAAAAACTCGACTCCATTGAAAATTTAATCATATCTATTTTATGTGACACAAACTAAAATATCTATTTGGCATGAGACTCGAAATTTGAAGTTCTTTAAAATGGAATATGTGTTAGTTTTATCAACCCGCTCAACTTAAAGTACGACCCTGAAACCTGAGACCGACATCACTATTTTATAGATATGTGCTTATATATTGTATTGTGTTGTGTGGTGTAGAGAAAATATGAAAGAAATATTGTCAGCAAAACGTCCCTTCAAATGTCTCCATATTATCCGGTTGTGTGCCCTTTTTCATCTTTCATTTTTGCAGCACATCACATGAACCACTCTTTTACTCTACCGAAACTTGAACCCTAGCTAATTTCCTTTATTTTATTTTATCAATTTCTTCCAATATTTCTTGTACTAATTACAAATTATGAAAACATTGTTTCCAGTTTTCACGTACCATTATCCGTATGTTAATTTTTGTACATGCAAACATATTGCTTATGTAGCTTACCTTTTAGACCTCTTTGAAGAAGGTTCCGTTATTAATATGTTTAGTTCCATCGTGGGTAATGTATTTAGGTACAAAGCCCTTCGTGCTCTGCGTTT
>JAYMSZ010002410.1:0-12062 GCA_036897665.1 Pelargonium citronellum
TATTGGATTAAGTCCAATTTTGATGATATATCAGATCTTAATGGATTAAGTCCATTTTTGTGCTATATATCCGATTTTGTAATGCGATGGCATTTTATTGGATTCAGTCCAATTTTGGTGATATATCGGATAATAATGGATCAAGTCTAATTGCACTTTGGTGCACATAAACTATTTATAAAAATGAAGCCTAGTGCAATTTTCAGAAAAAGCTTTGAACTTAGATTTTAAGATTCTTTGAGAAATTCTACTGAGAAACCTTGCCAAACTACCAATTGCAGCTATGAAAGAGATATGTAAATAACCTGGTATTATGGGAAAACATGCCCAAAAAAACACCAAAAGCAACAAAGACCATCCCGCAAATCTCTCTTTCTTAACTGTAACCCAAAACGAACAGTTGGGCCTGACACAAAACCAACAATTGTAACAGTTTGGGTGCTTGTTACAAATTTTGCATTTTCTTTGACACCTCAAGGGACTAGTGACTTAAACTGTTTGTCCAAATAGTTATTGGTATTCATTATTTTATTGCTAATTTGGTAAAATCATAATTGTGTATATTTTGTCTTATAAACTATACCGCAGAGAAATAAATAAATATATATGAATGGTGTTATTATATACTGTCGTATTGTTATTTATTGAAACTTAATTTTAAACTTTACAGTCACGTCATCATGTTGTACATCAAGTTTTGTACGAAATTTAGAATATTTAGATGTAGCATTTTCCTGAAGTACTAAACCCAACAAATTATGCTAGTATATCTAAAAAAGCTACATATTTGGTACACCACAGCATGACCTTTTTCCAAATTCATTATCCTCTTGATTTTCGCTTTTTCAAGAAATGGAAAATGGGATTCGAGGTTTTGCCTTCTTCATTGCTTCTGTTCTTTTGGTTTCATGTGTTGATGGTCACCAAAGCAATGGTGCAATGGAGGTTAATTCAGAATTAGGAAACAGAAGCTCGTCATGTAATTTGTTCCAAGGAAGTTGGGTTATTGATTATTTTTATCCTCTTTACAACTCCAAATACTGTCCATTTATTGACGAGCAATTTAATTGTGAAAATAATGGAAGACCAGATCATGAATATCTCAAGTACCGATGGAAACCTAGTAAATGCTCACTACCAAGGTACCACCGTGATTAATTAATTAATTGCTATTATGTATTTATTTTATTATATAACTATTCTATCTCCTTGTATATTGCTAATTTTGATGTTTCTTTTTATTATGAAACAATAGGACTTGAACTCAAAGAATCCACACTATATATATGAAGCCTAGTGCAAAATTTCAGTATATTTTATATGTTCATGCATGCATTGTGTTTAGATGTAATAGATTATATATTATGGTTGTTTAAACACAATCTTTTCTCTTTATCGTTTTATGAGAAGAATCAGAAGATAATGGGCTCCCTCGCCAAATCAAGCAATATGGTCCAATTTCAAGCCCATCATGAAAATTTATCTCTTCATCATTTCTATTGATTTTATGTGGTGGGGTAGTTAATGAAAAGTTTATTTTCTTTTATATGTAGAAAATATGTAGTTGTGCAAAAAAAAAGTTGTTCATCAACTTTTTTTAATGTTTTATGACCAAGGCATGTTGAGTCAAGCGGTTGATGCGTTTTAAATTTTTTTTTTTGAGGTTTTCTTGCTGACAATATGGGGTGATATTTATGAGTTTAAGGGAAAAACTAACAACTAACAGGGTGACACTCCCACTAGGGCATGAGAAACACATACCTAACAAGCCTACTTGTCCCGTTGCGTATAAAGAAAATTAATGTTTATGATACCATTTTCAATATTTGTCTATATTTTTTCGCACATTATTTAGCCTTTGTTTAGACATTTTCAGAGTCAATCCATTCTATTTTTATTATTGTAGTATATTTGTACAAGTAGTTTATTTTTCTTTCTTTTTTGTGCTTTTATAGATTATGCCTATTAAATTTCTTTACATGCCAAGTATATGATATAATATCACATTTTCATACGCATCCATGCACCTCTAATATTTAGCCCATGTGAAGAACATGCAAGCTATCGATGGTCCTATTTAATTATGCATATCAATCAATTTACTAACTATAAACACGTACGTATTAGATATTAACACCTCTAGAAATTACTTATATCGCAAGATTTAATGGCAACGCTTTCGTGGAGAAGTTCAAGGGAAAGAAGATATTGTTTGTAGGAGACTCTCTAAGCAGAAACCAATGGGAATCGCTTGCATGCATGTTGTATGCATCGCTGCCTAAATCCAACTACACTCTTGAAAAGAAACATCACTATTCCGTGGTAACTATACATGTAAGTTCCTCCGCACGCGTCAAGAATTTAAATACTGTACGTGTTTTTAGTTGTAACGGTAGATTTTATTTGTTGTATATAATGATTTGTTGCGTGTAGGATTACAATTTTTCGGTGTCGTTGTGTCGCAATAATTACTTGGTGGATTTAGTGAAAGAAGACATAGGAATTGTGTTGAAGCTTGACTCCATAAATGGAGCAGCATGGAAAGGATATGACATGCTCATCTTCAATACATGGCATTGGTGGGTTCATAAAGGAAAGAAACAACCGTAAGTGATCCCAATAAACTATGTGTTAATAGCTAGGGTTGTTGCATGTGGTGATATAATATTAATGTTTGGAGTTAATTATATATAAATAGATGGGAGTACATAGAAGAAGGAAATAAGGTGGTGAAAGATATGGACCGTTTAAGTGCATTCAAGAAGGGACTAACTACTTGGTCTAAGTGGGTGGACTCAAATGTTGATCCTACCATCACCAAAGTGTTTTTTCAAGGCATTTCTCCAACCCATTACCAGTAAGTACTCTTATTCTCCGTTATAATTATCAGAATACAAATATTTTTAGAGCATTTAGATGAACAAATAATTAATGCACAATAACATATTTACAAAAAAGAGCTGAGAAATCAGCAGAACGAGAATTAGATCTCCACTTGTGCAATTTTTGTGCACGTAACTTTTCTCAATATTTTATCATCTTAACTAACATACAAAATTTAAACTGATACGGTAGTGTTCTTATTAATTATATTTGGCAAGTTACAAAAACACCTCAACGAGCTATGAAATGTATGTTATTTTTCTTCTTGAAACTCGCAAAAACCATTTCAACTAATCAATTATGTAATATATATACTTATAAGAAGAGCCTATATATAGTAAACATATATAAAATCTTGCAAAAAAAATTCTTATAGAATGAAACTATATAATCCAAATTCCATCCACATTTGGTTTAAAAGGATTTCATAACCAAGAGTAGCTATTTTCTTTGTGTAGCTCACTTTTGCACCAACCCAAATACAAAACACACACATATATATATCTACAACTATTTCCTTAATTTTGCATACCAACATCACAATTTATTTGTTTTTTTTAACTTTTGGAATATATAGTGGCAGCGATTGGGGTGAATCCAAGTGGAGCTGTAAAGGACAAACCCGGCCGGTGAAGGGCCCGACATATCCCGGAGGGACGCTGCCGCCGGAAAAAGTTGTGAAAGAGGTGTTGAATAAGATGTCGACGAAGGTGACATTATTGGACATAACAAGATTGTCACAGCTGAGGAAAGATGGACACCCTTCCCTGTATGGAAATAGTGGTAGAAGAGGAAATGATTGTAGCCATTGGTGTCTTGCTGGAGTTCCTGATACTTGGAATGTCATATTGTATGCAATTCTTGTTGATACAACAAAATAACTATCCTATATATACAATTAATTAATTATGTATCATTATATATATATATATACATGAAGTTTTAAGTACACAATCTTGTTGTTTTGTGTACTAATTTGTCTGGGAATCTACTAATGAACTCTTAATTTCCTCTTCTTCTTCTATGCAAAAATTAATGTTCATTTTCAAACAACTCACCTTGTTGTTGACTCCATTCGAGTTTTAGGTGTGAATCCATATTCTATATGAGACATGGACGTACACTCTCATTTTCTCAACGTACTCATTGACGATTTACGCTCGATTATGTGTCTCCATTTTTAAAATATTTTATGTAAGTGGACGCGTATTTAACATGTTATGTTCCCCTTCCTCTTTTTCTTAAATTTTATATATTGTCCATGGATTTTGTGTAGCTAAATGGTCCGTACATTAGTTAGTTAGTTCAATTTTTTTAATAAAAATAGTTTAATCATTTTCTAAAAAAATATATAAAAACAGTTTAATCTCAAACTATAGTTACTTTAATTAATTTCACTTTTAACAAATTACTTAGTCATTGTTGCTATTTCTTTTATGTAAACAATCTGATTTAATTAAGTTTCAATTTGAAAGCACCTTCAAAAAAAAGTTTCAATTTGAAAGGAGACAATAAATGTCTAATCTGCCTCTATTAAACTTTAAGGCAGTTCTATTTCATATAAGTCTCGAATTCGGAACAAGGTTAATACGAATCCAATATTTGGTAATAACGTTTTCTTTTTGGGGAGGTGTATATATAATTGACTGTAGAAATTAATGCCTATAAATCTATATCATTATTTAATATTTTAGTAAAATAGTGGCAAGCTTTAATTCTATATATACACACATATTATCTCTTTGGAAATCATAAGAAAATTAGTCCACACTTGCTGCCAAATACAGTACTCAATCAATCCAAAGATTCCTTTTATGCAAAGACAAAAAAATATCACATTTTACATTTTGTCACAAAATTCAAAATGTTTGGTAACTTCTCAAACTCCCTTATATACAAATCAATTGTCTTTTCACATGTTCCTTGCTTGAGACAGTCTCCAATGGCTCTAGGGTTTGGATTGTTCACCATTTTGAGTGCAATTCTCAGTCACCAAGTTGGTGCTGACCTAGGGCTAGATCAGTTAGTGCTAAGCTATGGCAACAACAATTCCTCCAATGGCTGCAACCTGTATGAAGGCAGCTGGGTTTTCGATAAGAAGTATCCGATGTACGACTCGTCAACATGTCCGTTCGCCGGAGGGGGCTTCGATTGCCTGAAGAATGGTAGGCTTGATAAAAACTACCTCAAATACAGGTGGAAACCTCTTCAATGTGACCTTCCAAGGTAGTACATTGTTTTCCTTAACTTTAATGTGTTTTTAATTTAATTCACGCAGCTCTCGAATACACGCATAAATGCACAAATACTTAGGTGTCACTTGAAATCTGTATTAGAGTAAATTATCTCTAGAATCTCCCATTGAGAACGAATTTATACTCAATAAAAGCTATTTTGCTTCAATTTAGCCTCTCAAAACTTCAAATTGAATATTTAGTTGCAATAAGAAAGAAGGGTAAGAAAACATTTTTTTACTATAGATACTTGTTCATGGTAAAAATAAATTTAAATGAATTTAACGTTGCAAGCATTGGCCGTACTATTTTTTATTTATTGTTATTATTTTTTAAAAATTCTAAATTCTGAAAATGTGAAAGTTCTGAAAAAAAACGTTTATAGACATTACAAGTAGAGCCTAAGTAGACTTACCAAACAATGCCTAATCTCTACACTATATTTTTTTAGGCGGTACTCTTTTATTGTCATTAAATTTGATGTACTATCCAATATTTTTAAAATGAAGTTTTGTGTGCAGATTCGACGGTCGAGATTTCTTGGAGAGGTATCGGGGCAAAAAGGTAATGTTCGTGGGTGACTCGTTGAGTCGCAACATGTGGGAATCGTTGTGTTGCATGCTTCACGCTGTTGTTCCTTCCTCAAATTACACCAAACTCGAAAGAGGATTGCTCTCCACATTATCATTTCCGGTAAACCCTAATTAATAATTCATTACTCTCAACTATAAAGTTTTTTTTTCCTTTATAGTTATAGCATCATTTAAGGAAGTAACTAACAACATATATAAAATAAATAAAATGCTTAAAAATTGTACAAAATTTTATGTGCAAAATGTCGTTGCAGTACATGTAGATAATGGCACGTCATATTTTTGAATGAAAATAAAAACAATCAAAATAAAGTGTTTCATATACTACGTGAGCGTCATTGCTTTATTATTTGATGTGTCAAGTCTTAATACTTGATACATTATTTTGTACAAACTATTGGAACGAATAGCATTACTCTATATCTTTCAAATTTTTATTTTTATTTATAAATTGTCTTAAAATGATGTTTTTATAGTTTGAAACTATTTTGGTTTTGGTGGATAATTAGGAGTATGAAAGTTCAGTGATGTGGTTGAAAAATGGATTCCTGGTAGATCTTGTGTCTGAAAGAGTTGGCAAAGTTTTAAAGCTCGATTCCATCAGCTATGACAAGTCTTGGAAAGGAGTGGACTTGCTCATCTTCAACAGCTACCATTGGTGGACCCACACCGGACGTATGCAATCGTACGTACACGTCGTCCTCGTCGTAAACTTGCATTTATTTTTTATCAGCAAAACATAATAACGGAAGCTCTATCGCAAACTTGCATGTGCAAATTAATATATGATTAATTACAAGTGGTCTTGTTGTTAACATAGTTATGTTATGTGACTTGCATGCAGATGGGATTATTTTGAAGTAGGAGGCAAATTAATAAAGGACATGGATCACATGCAAGCATATTTGATAGCCTTGAAAACTTGGGCTAAGTGGATTGATTCCAATATTGATCCTTCTAAGACCAAAGTCTATTTCCAAGGAATTGCTGCTTCTCATACAGAGTAACTTCCTTCTTTTTGCATTTGACACATAAGATATAGAAGATGTTACGGTCCTAAAGGACCTTTTTCTTTGTTAGTATAAATTTTCGACCAATACACTGTTTTCTACTTTTGTTTTTTCAGAAGAAAAGAATAGCTCGTTGCTCTTGTGGAAATTGAGTTTCCACAAAAGTTCTGCATGAAAATTGGAAAAAAGATTTACTGGCCAAAATTTATTCAAATAAAGGTTTCGTAGCATCTCAAAGTTACAAGAGATGGAGTAGAGTTCACGAACAAGCCCTTAGGTTGGGAACTCTACCCCATCTCTTGTAATTTCCTGTAGCATCCTCTGTATTTTACGTGTCAAATGCATCCTTTAAGAGCACATAAGCGTAATAAGCGAGGCTTGAACCTGAGACCTCACGCCACGTGTTCTGTTGATGGTTATTGGCTAATAGTTGACTCATTTTTGTTTGGTTTTATTTGGTTTTGGTGTTTGTAGTGGTAAAGAGTGGGATCCAGATGCACAAAACTGCAAAGGAGAAACTGAACCAGTGAAAGGATCAGTGTATCCAGGGCCAGGAGTTCTGGGAGAAATGATCATCAAGAGTGTGTTGTTTAACATGAAGAACCCAGTGAACTTGCTTGACATTACAGTGCTCACACAGCTCAGAAAAGATGGCCACCCATCAATCTATACTGGTACAGGTCCTTCCTTTGTTGATTGCAGCCATTGGTGTGTTGCTGGTGTTCCTGACACTTGGAATCAGCTCCTATATGCAACTCTTCTTGATCAAAAGTAAATTTTCCTTTTTCTTCTTCCTCCATTTCACCAAATATTTTCAACTATAATTAATGTGTATCATACTATCATGTGTACTATATATCATGGCTTGAATAAATGTCGTTGTGCATGTTCTTTTGTTATCTTAAAAGTGCGTGTGAAGTTTACAAGGCAGATTGATACATGTGAGATAGTGCATGTGTTTTTTTATGTGAGATTATGTTTTGTACTCTTACTTAATAATTAGGAGACAGATTGGTTCATGTGAGATAGTGCATGTGTTTTCTCACGTGAACTAATGTTTCGTACGCTCACTTAATAATAAAGAGACAGATTGGTACATGTGAGATAGTGTATGTGTTTTCTCATGTGAACTTATGTTTTGTAGGCTCACTTAATAATTAGGAGACAGATTGATACATGTGAGTTTATGTTCACTTACTAATAGGAAGGCAGGTTGGTACATGTGAGATAGAGCATGTGTTTTTCTTATGTGAGTTTATGTGTAGTATGATCTTTTAACGTCTTATTTGATTTGATCCCATTGTTAACTACCAGAGATTCATTTGATATTTTAACTATCTTTCAGCAATTCGATTTCGATTCCTCCATCTCCAAAGTTGATAAACCGGCGGATAATTGGGGGCAATGGTACGGCTATTTCTTTCTCTATTTTCTCTCAATCAATTTCATTTTTGTTCTCTCTTTTATTTCTCTTCTTGTATTGGTAATTTATAACCCAAATCATGGGTAGCAAAATATTTATTTTCTCATTGTAACTCAAACCCGGTTATTGGTGTTTGGTTTGGTTCAATATCTTTTTCCACTTACTATAATAAAGATTATATTTATTTGACTTTTGTCCAAAATATGCTTGCTTTGATGCTTAAGGAATGAACATCCAAGGACTGAACTCCTGAATTCAATGTACAAATTGAACAATCTGTCAAGACACATCAATATATCATAACAATAACTCTTAAATGCATAAAAAGGAAAGTTAACAACAGAAAGAAAATTGATTAAAACCCAGATTACAGATATTCTTACAATTGTCATGATATCAAAGTTGTTACATTTGATTGTAAAGCCTTGAAATCCTCACAAAAATCCACATTTTCATACAATGTGCTGAGAAAGTTCTGCTTCCAATTGATCTATCGTGTTTTCTGTATCCTTTTGTCTTGGATGGGAAGTTCAATGGGCTTCTGAGCTTCATGTGGATGGTTCGGACCCTTGTATACCTTCAGGTGATTGAACAATTGCCTACCAAGCTGCACAAAAGTAACTTTCATTTAGAGTAGCTCCATTAGAGGCAACAAGTAGCAACAACATTTATGCAAACGGCAAATTATAATGGAAAAAATTGTAGAATACTATTATCATCCCCACGGAAATGGGAGTGCAATTTGCCAACAAAGTAGGGTCACAATCTTTATGCTCCCTTTCTTCGCGGATGTTTCTCCATTTAATAAACTAATAACTTCTAGTGGGCAGTCCAACTTTCTTGAAAATAGCTTAGAATTGTTATAATTCTTTTGACAGATAGTGTGTTAGTCAGTTACCTCAAAAAAGCTTGACTATGATCTCATCATTTACAATATGTTGGATCATATCCACATCCTCATTCAAAATGTCATATCTAACCGCCCTGTTCAAACTATACCCTAAAAAAAATCTACACATATTTTTTTCTTCCAACTAAAGGATCAACACATAGAACCCAATCTCTTCGGGGTTGTTCGTTTAATTTTTGGTGAAAAAGGAATTGAAATACTAACAATTCAATTGCTAGTAATTGAAATGTTAAAAAATCCTAGGAATTCAAATTCCATGGGGACCACCGGCCATGGAATTTGAATTCATAAGATTTTTCAATATTTCACATCATTTGAGGAAAGAGAATTATTCTTTATTTCCACATATGCCCTTTAAAAAAAAATGAACGCATGAATTAGAAATTAGAAATACCCAACATATCCTAATTTCCTAGGAATTCACTTGCAAATATATAAACGAACACCCCCATAGTAACTTCTCTGTATGTGCCCAATTCCCTAAATTCATTATTAATACAACTTCTAATCAGCTGCAGAGCTCAATGCATTTAGAACTGGGGGATGCATTCTCTTATTAGTACAGTAATGGTCCTAAGTAATATTTTACAGCTCTACTCAAGGAGATGATGTTTGTACATTTCATGACAGACGTGTTATGAATCCAGAAGACCACAACATCGTACTAGCCCAAGCTCACTCACTCCAGACAGCACTGATAAGAATAGTTGAGTAGAACAGACAAATAAAGTATACAACAGTAACAAACTCTTGTGGTTGCTTAGTAAATATAATGATAATACCCATTTATCATAGAAATGCACGAAGTAGAAAGAAATTTGCTAAGAAGATCGCTAAACGAAACTTAAGTTGGTTAAGAAATAAGAACTCACCCTTCCTTTAGGAAGCATACCACGAACAGCATGTTCAACAATTCTTTCTGGAATTCTCTGCTGTAGCTGATCGAATGTTTCAACTGTCATACCACCTGGTCTTCCTGAATGCCTCCTGTAGAGCTTTTGCGTCCTCTTTTTCCCAGTAACAGCAATTTTTTCTGCATTTACCTTTCAAGTTCAAGTACAGCAAAAAGTTTTAGAATTTTGTACAACCAAAATGTAACTAAGAAACACATATTTATGAGCATCCTATACAACTAATAGTTAAAAAATAATCAAAATTAGCATCATTGAATGCAGCCCGAGCCAAAACATTAGAGCCAGGTCAAAACACATGGAAAAGAGTAATTATCTACAAAAACAGTATTCTCCAGAACACATATTCAGGATTTAAACTTAATAGGACCTATTATCCAGTAGAACAAACAGACCAACTGAACTCTTCAACTCACTCAATTTACTTCCTGGGACTTGCAAACTCTATTTTTCACCAACTCCAGCCATAACCCTCCCATTGCCCGTATCAGTGGCATTTCTTAGAGTTCTCCTATAATTCATCATGCACCATGTCTTTGAGCCAACACCTAGCTACTTTCGAAGATTTGGATTAACTGAGCATTACTAGATTTATGTTAGAACAGGTTATTCCATCACCCTCCTTTGAAAAACACTAACCAGAGTCTGTCACTCTGTCTCCAATACTTTTATATAATGCATGCAGCACTATTGACTTGTATGCTATTATACTGGGGCTACCATGAAGGATATCACATCTTACTAATATTATTCAGTGACATACACGTCAATCGAGATTTCTCCCTCACTCCTATTCCCTGATCTCTCTTTTCAATAGCATTGTCAACCATTTTAAACCTCAATAGAAAAACTATTCACCAACAGGTAATTGTTAAACTGCTTTAGAGATCATTCATTTGCCTATCTATCTTTTTTCCGTGTTTGTCTTGTATGAGAAAAGCTGCTGAGAAGTACACAAATGTTGGCTTCAAGTATATGCATATACAATCATGACTCATAGAACCTAACCTTCATCAGTATTCCATACATCAAAACTATATCGTCATGGCATAATGCATAGTTATTGTTGTCATAATGGGAAAAGATATATGCATAATTACAAAAATACATACCACAATCACAAAAGCTCCCATGTCTACACTTGGTGTGTAGGTTGCTAAATTCTTTCCACGAATATAAATTGCAATTGTGGATGCTAGTCTTCCAAGAACTTTGTCTGTTGCATCAACAATGTACCACGGTTTAGCTGTGTTGATATGATCTGTAGCTTTGGGATACCACGTGTTATTCCAAATATCCTGCAAAAACAAGGAGAGTGACCAGTTAAAGAAGACTCAAACATAGAAGGTTGGGAAGAAACAGCAGCCAAAACATGAGCAAATTTCTAGAATGTTGATACAATCCTCAACCCGAAAGGGATTAACATTAAAAAGTTCACCAGATACATCAGCAAACTTAAATTAATACATAGTTAGTCTAAGTGACGTGCTAAACATGGACTCAAACATAAGTAGCCAAAAAAATATATAGTATGGGAGATAAGGGTCCAAACAAATCAAGTCATAAATAAACACAATCCATACTCAACTACCCAGTACAATCACAAATCCTGAGATCCAAAATTAGTAAATGACAAGTATTAAGCTAAGATTATGACTTGGTATCCCAAACTGAAAAAATTCTGAAATTTTAATTTGATTACCTATGCTTTCCAGCCAACAAAAGCACAAAAAGAGACCCAAAAGAGGTTTCTACTTGTCTAGGCACAAAATGATGAAGAGAAAGAAAAAAATGTCAAATTTACTTTACTGGGTTCATCGGTATGGTTCACCAGTAACTCAAAATCCATTAACTATACATTAAAAAAGACAGTTTCTCTCACATTTTCTCAGCAGCCAAGCAGACCTAAGTGACATAATTAAGGGTGGAGAGAGAGTGAGAGAGAATTACAGGGCCGTCGAGCTCGTCGCCTTCGAACATCCAGCGTTCCTCAAGGGGCACAATAGAGAGATCTTTGGCGCGGACCTCAAAGCTGCGACCGGTAGTAGCGACAGCGAGTGAGGTTGGAATGGAAAGAGAAGGTTTTGGCGGTGGAAGT
>JAYMSZ010002411.1:0-12061 GCA_036897665.1 Pelargonium citronellum
CCAGGCCGGTGCAAACAGGGTTTAGTCACCTGTTGCAGCAAAAAAAAAAGGTGTACTATGAACGCCAGTTATTTCAAGACCTTGTAAAACCACTTTATCAGGCCTCATATATATATATATATATATATAAGGTAAAAAGAGCATATAACTCTTCAAAGATTTATTTTCTAAGACCATGCACAAATCTATACATACCTCAATGAGTTGAGATATAAAAAATAAAAGTATAGAAGGAGGTTTCTTCAGAACAAGTTAAGTATAATCCAAAAGAATTGTACCTCTTGCTCGAGATCTAGATGACGCTCATGCAAGTCCTTCTTTCGTTTATCCAGACTGGCTTGCAGAATTTCATTCCCTTTGACCTAAAACAAAAATAAAAAGCATAACAAACTTCATAGATGGATGCCTAGAATGGGATGCAAATTAGATCTCTACCTCTTTGGCAACTCTGTTTTTCAAGTCAGCTTTAGTGGCCTCAAGCTTGTGGACATCATTCCTACAGACATAAAGTTAGACACATTAATTAACTTAAAAGCATCTTCTCTAATTCAAAATATATAACCATCATCATAAATTGCATTTTTTATACTAATGAACTGTCAATAATATTCTGATAAATAAAAAACTGTCAATAATATTTATATGGGTGGCACTACTAAGCTTCATCCTACTAAGAAAGATATGCTCATAAAACCTATCCCAAGCCCACAGACGTCTCTGTCTCACCCAAGCACAACACACACAAGGCACCAGCTCCATCAACACCTTCTAAAAGTACTCTCTTATAGCACTTAAACAAATATGAAGAACCGGTTAAACTACCATCAACCAATATATATCTGCAGTAACAGTACTAATCATATGATATATGTCATCAACTGACAACAGACACAAAGCAAGAGCCACAGGAGCATCAGAGAAGCAAAAAAACAAAGGAATGCAGATGACAAAAATCCACAACTTACTCATCTTCAAGGTCGTAATCAATAGATTCCATGGAAAGGTTCTTCTTTGCCTTGATTTGTGCAACAAAAAAAAAATATTAGCATGTCAAAATGAATGACAGAAAAATTGACGAACTATCGATGCCCCTCTCTAGGAGGATCTAGGCTTGTATGATCTGACACAAAAGTTCTAGGAGAAAATAATGTAATTAGTCATAACCACACTGCTAAAAATCAGAAAAATATATACTCACAGAAGCACGTCCCCAATTAGCAGGATGTCGTCGACTACGCAACGGTCCAAATGCTAACGTCTTAGATTTTTGAATCATTGCAACTTGATTCTGATCATCTGACTCATTTACTGAACTTCTATTTGTGGAATCCTGTAATTTCGCAGACTCGTCAAACTTTATTGCTGGACTATTGTTAACTCGATCTGGAACATTTTCACGTTCTTGTCCATCACCACGTCGTCGAGGCAATGACTTTTTAAGTGAACTTGATGACAACTTCTGGTGAGATTTATGATCATCATTTACTTCAGGGGACTTGGAGCCTGAGCCAGATCCATCAAGATCCTGCATCTTTGAAGTAGCTTACATAAGCATTGTACAATTATAACATACAGAAACACATGGAATCCAACAATAATGTAGTCTAGCATGGTATAACATGTGAACAATATGAATACTCATAATT
This sequence comes from Pelargonium citronellum, assembly GCA_036897665.1. Taxonomy (NCBI): domain Eukaryota; kingdom Viridiplantae; phylum Streptophyta; class Magnoliopsida; order Geraniales; family Geraniaceae; genus Pelargonium; species Pelargonium citronellum. The sequence continues at coordinate 1,647 of JAYMSZ010002411.1, forward strand.
TGAAAAGAAGCTAATGATCTACCAATTAGAAGGACCAAAATACTAAATATCTGCAACCAAGGACTAAAAATAAAATCATCCTGTGACTATGATGATTTTGGGTTGGTTTTCTATGATTTGATTCTTCAACTGCTGATCTAGAAACAAATGAAAAGGGGAACCAAAACAACTAAGAAACTTCCAAAATAAATTTGTATAGTCCTGTTGGAATGTGTTGGCTTTCCAGGATAAATGGGTTAGGAGATAAACATGATTAGGGACAAATTAAAAATATTCACTCTACTAATGATCTCAATCACATGAAACCATGCATAATCATGAATCTCCTCTGTGAAATCGTGCATCATCATGTATTTTCTTATTACTTCTTTCCATGTTAACTTAGGCACTAGTCCTTTTAGTTTCTCATAACTGAATTTTCTCACCTTCCTCACATTGTCACTAACCTTCCAACATTGCACATATCCAGACCGTCTTACAAGCAATTTTACCTCATTCTTATCGTCAACTGAATCTACCCCAACTTTTGCTCAGATAGCTTCATACATAATTTTATCCTTCCAAGTTTTACCAAACAGCTATTCAAGCATTCTCATTTCCACTACCCACATCATATGGCTTTGGAGCTCATATGTAGAGTCATCAACATAAATTGGCCATACAGCTAATCTAGAAAACATTCCCTCAGCTTTAAAGAGATCCTTTTATCACAAAGAATCCCCTGAAGGACGAAGCTGTCCTCAGCCTCAAACAACCCACATTGATTCAATATCTGAAATCATCTTCAATTCTCCATCCTTTCAAATTATAGATCCAAAAACTGTAACTTGAATTAATGTTCTGTAAAATATGAGCAGCATAATTTCCTTAAAGGAGTATAACAGAATATCTAGAGCAAAACATGTTACGAGAAAAGTAAATTCAAAACGGGACACAAGCCGAAAAGCTATAAAAATTTCTTTGTATGTCTTATCAACTATATGCCAGCTGAGAACAAATGAAAGACCATAACAATTAGCTATAACACTTGTGTTTTCTAAAAGTATGAAATGGATTTTTTTTATAAATCTTTAATGAATAGTACAACTCCATTTAACAAGAATAATTGAGAAGGGGTGCTCAACTGCAGCAAGAGTTTATCGTAGAGACGCACAAACATACAGTGTGTTGTAAGAGTTTTACAATATGAACCCTATGCTATTCTTCGTACGCCTAGCCTGAGCAACTAATATTCAAAATAATAGCATTAATGATCCAGCAATCAGTGGTGATTATTTCCAAATGAACCCAGGAGATAAAACCTATCATATGTAGGTTTTCTGATTCCTTGTGCTAAGTAAAATAAAACAGAATTCTATATAAAATAAATGCTGATAGAAAGCATCCACTTCCAAAGTGATGTTAGAAGATAGAAATAGCAGAGAAAATCAAGCCTTTGCATACAAACAAAAAACAAAAACAACCAAGCCTTTTTCTAAACAATGTTGCGGTTAACTACATGAATCATTTAGCAAAACTCCTTAGGATCATCTATTCTTATTCTCTTCAACTCCGCCCTGCATAAAGTATAAAGCTATCTTCTATGCTAAACCATGTGTTAATTGTTATCATGTCTTTTATAATAGAATAGAATATTTAAAAGCACCAAGTCACCAAAGCAAATATAATTATCCAATAACCTTATTTTCCAAGCACCAAATGCTTTTTGTAGGGCCAAAATGAGGTCTGGCACGAGGAATGTACAAGTTATAATTTATTTACATTGTGCCATGTGTAGTAGCTAAAATAGTAAGGTACAGATACAAACCTGTTCATCATCATAATCTCCAGAGTCACAACTTTCACTATTTTCAAGATCATCGTCAGTATATATTTCAACATCACTTTCCCCTGTTCCATCATCGTAGGATTCATCATCGTCGTCAGTTGCCTCCTCACTCTCGCTCCCACTCTCTTCTGAGTTAGAATATAGTTCAGGAGAAATGGAACCTTCCTGCAGATACATTACTACTTTATGGAGCACAAAAGATGAAATAAAACTAAAATACCTGGAAACAAATGTATCATATAGATTGTGGACAAAGACTTGCCTACTTATTTCACTTGGGCATTGATTTTACCCTTTTAACAGTTGTAATGAAGAGTTTCATTTCATATTCTAATTTTACCAACTGAACTCTGGCCTTTCAGTACTCATATATTGGTCTGTGAAGACAATGAACTCTCATACTCTATGGGGTTGTTGCTATTTAGATTGATAAAACTATTTAGAGGTAAAAAAAATTAATTTTACTGCTGGGTAAGGAAACGTGGAGCAGTGTTAATCAGTAAATGAACTAATGATTGCTATGAGTCATTACATATGAGAAAGTTGATCTTGTTTTTGATGAATATCCCTCTTCCACTAGCAAGGGAATAAGAGGAGATTTCAGATCATTAGGATTTTTTTTTTTTTTTGTTATCATTAGGATATTCGTATGTAAACTACTGGCATAATGAATGTATGTTCACATGTGATGATAGTAAGCCACTACAGAGTACAGAAGTAATTACCTAAAAGCAAAGTTAGAAGAGATCAGTAAAACATACCCCAAATATTATATTGAACTCCTCCAATAAAGTTATACAAATAGCTTGAGCATGGTTAGCCGCAGCAGCTGCCTGCAGAAGTTGCATAGAGCCATCACCGCCAACATCAAAATCATTCTCAATTTCACATTCACCAGCCATGAGGGGACGAAGAAGTAAGGGTGCCATGCAAGCTGCCACAGCTGAAGGGCTCATAAGATTCTCATTTTTGTGGGAAGCCACAATTTGCATCATTGTAAGAATTCTGAACACAGAGAAAAAACAATAAAATCTGGAGATGAGCAACTAGTTGGCAAAAGAAAGTAAACATTATCTCATTTTTGTGGGAAGCCACAGATTGCATCACTGTAAGAATTCTGCACACACACACACACACACACATATAGAGAGAGAGAGAGAGCAAAAAAATCTGAAGATGAGCAACTAGTTGACAAATGAAAGTAGACATTATCTTAAGAGGAAAGAAACATAATTTGTAAAGTATCTTTGCCATGTAAGTTGATCTACTTGTTTGCCAACAAACTTCATAAGTAATAGTGAAAATGAAAATCAGGCCCTGCTTGAAAGACAATTTTATCTTTTTATTTTTATTTTATTTTTTACAGATCTATTTAAGTTACTTTACATGTCCTGAAATCAAATTATCATAATCAGCAACCCTGAACATGCAAGGATCTAACACTCAGACTAGGTATACAACATAGAATAGAAGTAGCTACAAGACATATACCAGTTATCAGTCATTTTGACAGCTAGGATGGATGTTGTATATCATTTACCAATCATAGACGGTTACTAAAAATCACTTAACAGAATGGAAGGTTTTTCAACTTTAGCAGACATGGGTAATTATCAAGCTTATGTTGATATGAAGGAGCTCATGTAAGTTAATCATTTCCATGTATATGATAGACCTGGAAGCATATCAAGGTCTTCAAATTTTCCATATCTTTTAGCCTAGGCATCATACAGAACTGTGAATACAACATTTTAGTCTCATCTTGTAAATCTTCATGCTAGATAAATGGTAAAGGTAAATTTTAACAAAATACTTATTGATATTGACAGAAGAAGATTACTAGAGATCATTGAGAATGAATGTTTTAAGGTCGCAAATAATACAATCCTGACTAATTGACTATGATAATCCAAAGCAGGGCTACCACTAAAATAATAAATAAAGTGAGAATTGGCAATAACAATTTCCATTTTTTGCCATGAATAATAGTAATTATTATTCAAGAGGAGTTTAATGTTCCAAAGGAGCCTATGTACTATCCCGTTTGCTAAATTAATTTAATGGTGATATGGATGGATCTGAATGACAGGGACTAAATAGGAAACCAATGAGATATTTTTTTACTAAATTGGAACAAAGTAAAGTTCAGGGGCTAAATCATATTCTTAACAGACGGTATAGTATATGGACTATTTTTATGCCTTTTCCTTTAATAGAATAAAAAAAATTACTAAGTAATAAGACTAAACACAGAAACAGATTCCGCTTTAGAAGATTTAAGATATAATTGACTAAAATATATATAATAGTAAAGTAATGTATCAATTACCTCTGCAATAATCGGCGATTTGGCTCAGGAAATGTTTCACATATTGCTACGCGCATAGCATTGACTCTAGTAGCTCGATCACTCCCTATATAAATTGTTCATTAATGAACATAAGAAAACCAATGTTTTGAAATAACACTATATGCTAGTAAGACATCAAGGAGTAATTTCTTAAAAAGCAAAATGTCATCCAACATTCTCAAAAGATTTCCCACTGTATTAAAGGATGAAGGGGGCAACATTTTAGAACTACACTACTGTGAATATATAAATGATTTTTGTAGTATTGTTTTTCATTTTGACATTTATTGCCAAGCAGTGTGGCGTGATTGAATGTCATGCAGAATTTTGAAAGAAAAATTTATATTCAATATATTTAAAAAATTAAGAAAGACAGAACTGTGATATGTTATATCTTTGCAACGAACACTTAACATGACAAAATAGTTTTTGGTTGATCACTAAATATGGCTGAAGTTATGTGTGTCGGTGTATAAAGCCTGTGTGTGAACCATGAAGTACTGAAAACGCCACAACAGAAAGTTAATTTCCAATTACATCTAACAGTATGCACCAAAGAAAGATGTAAATGTTCAAACATTACCAGCAGATTTACGACAAGCTTCTAGAAGTGCATTGCAGCAAGATGCGGGGATTGGATATGATGGCAACTCTCGGATGATATACTGTAAAAGTGCATCAAAGACATGAGCTAAGAAAGTATGGTTTCCAGAGTGTGCTGTAACCTTCACAAGCAACTAATATTTTCCTGAAATGGGAAGGAAATACCTTGATGCAGTCAGCAACAACATGGGCATCCTCCTGTGCGGTAAACTCAGTTTTTCCTGAATGGCATGAATGAAATATTAGATGGAGGGATATATTGGCTTTTCATTTATACTACTTTGTGAGCAGAAGATGATTTTTTTATAGTAAGGTTAACTAAAACATTCATGATAAAATTTAAAATAAGCTCTCCTTTCTACACCCTTAGAATGGGTAATTGCCTACTTGCATATGGTGTAAGCAGTAAGTAACCCTTAAGAATAATATATTAAAGAAATACTGGTTGTCTGAAAATCATCTTCCGTGCCAAAAGAAATGAGAGACATGATATATGGCAGATAAAATAACTATTAATGATAAATAAACAGCTATAAGACAAAATACGTGAACTAACCCTCTTCATATTCCCGAATTCGACGTTCAACATGCTCAACATCTGCAGCTTGTCGCAAGATCCCTTCCACTCTAACTCCTGTTATATTACTTTTAAAAATGATCAGATCCATAAAAGTTAAGTGAAGATAAACAAACAGACTAATGTATATTATCTATACAATGCAATAAATCAAGGAGCCTTAGTTGACCACCAAAATCAAACAACAATCCAGAAACAAAAACTATATCCTATATAACATTTCTACTACTTCGACATTTCCTTTTTTCTTCTTCTTTTTCTTTTCCATTGAGAAACCATACTTAAGAAACCACAAGATTTGTATTTGCATAAAATGACTTTTCAGGCGCAGAAGTAAACTCGTGACAAATAAAACTAGAAAAGAAATACTTAGATGCAGTAAAAATACAATATCAATTTTCAAATCACGCTAGAAAGTATAAACCTTCAGCAAGCAACAGGTTACACCAAGACTCAACAACATTTAACTTTGTCTACTCTTCTTCCCTATTTCACCGATCGAGTCCAAATATAACTTTCAAATCAAATATACCATTTTCTGCAAGATGGGTTAGAAATAATCCAGTTCATAGAATCTACGTCTAAGGAATCAATCAACTTGCCAATGAAAAAAGAAAAGAAATCAATCAACTGAATAAAAATATATAATAACTAAAAAAGAAAATGTACCGTCCCCTTCTATAAACCTCAGGGCTTTTTCCAAAAAAGTTGGACTTCCATCAACTTCTTCCAAAGCAAGTAAAACTGGCCTACCAATTACTGTGGATTTCGCAGGCTGTCTGTCCTTCGCTAAAATGAGAAATGCAGAAAAAATGTCAGCAATTTTTGTGAAATGAAGAATGTAGAAAACCAGTCAGTTAGAGAAGTTCATAAGATCTAGAGAAGAAAAAACAACTTAGGTCTCAAAAACTAGGCAATGCAACAACTTTCACCAGCAATCATTCTTAGGTTTAGTAAAAAAAAAATCAAAAACGGGAGAAGCATTTTCCTGGTACTCATAGAAGCATAATATCCTGCCTGATGATTTTTAATATGCGAAAGCAGCAAAGTACTTGATTATTGCCGCTGGTTACCCAGTTTGAATACCCTTGCCATGTTGCTGTCTTATAACAATGAAACTGCAAGCTCACAAAATATCATGCAAAAAGTCATCTGTGCGATAAAATTTGACTGATTTGAGATTGATGATCTATATATTGGCTGTGTCTGTGTCTCCGTGCTAACAGTGAACTAATTTTTTTAAAAAAAAGGCTCAAATCAATGGAAGCGCAGGAAACATTTATGAGGTGATAGTGGAATAGTGCTCCAACAGTTTCAACACCAAAATAACACCGCACAATTAGGAATAATAGGGGCAAAGTGAAAATGTATATGTAAAAAGTGACGGTACGAAAAGCATACTCTGTTCCGAAGAACCATTCTTTGTGTCAGGCTCATTCTTAAGAACACCATTTTGCCCCGTTACAACTGCTGCATTTGGTGCTTGAGCCAAAGCATTCTCAAGTGCAGCCTTCCACTCATATAAATCCTCCAATGTTTCAGCCTGCAACACCAAGCAAACTATCAGCCACAAATATCAAGGTTCAAACAGAACCAGGGAAGCTTCCCTATTCTTACTTCGTACAATTTATATAGGTCTTTGTTTGTATGAATGTTCTGTTGTGTTTGACTGCATGTCACAATTCAAATCACTGTTACATTTAGGAGTTTGTTGTCAAGCAATGTGCTTTTCTGTGTGTACTTTATTATAAATTATATATCCAATAAAATGATGGTTTTTATCCAATTTGTTAAGTTTCTAACCCCCAAAGCTATATATGAAATGAAGCAGGTTTCAGACTCACCCACTTTTACTGAAGGAATGTAGGATATTTCAACACTTCCCCTCACGTACAGGTTAGACAGTAGAATGGGCTCCACATATGTACTAAGAACTAGTAGGAAGGCAACACAAATGACCAAAAACCCGAGACCAAACCAGCTCTAATAGCATGTTAAGTTCCCAACCCAAAAGCCTAAGTTGTAACATGGTGGGGCCCAACTTGTATATGAAGCAGTTTCAAAACTCCACTCTTCCAGTGTGAGATACTTAAACACAATTCATTCTAGTAGCATAAATTTGTTTGAATAATGCCATAGCAGAATCCAAAGCAAATGCAAAGAAAACTGAAATGAGAAATCGTCGATATTGCTCTTCTATTAACCTAATCGTGAATTGAGTACAAGAGTGTGAGTTGCCATAGCTCAATGTCATTCAATAAATATCACTAATACCCAGATTCAATCATCTGGAAAATGATTCCTTGCAAAAAATTGACATCTTCAATATCCTGACTTAAGACTAAAAGATCTTCTGCAAGCACAACATTTTTTTTTCATAGAGCAATGTCCGTGTCAAAACATCTAATATTTTTGTAGATGAAAGATACACGATCACTACATTTTCGGTCTGAAAAATAATTGATCACAAAGGCAGTGATTACTACTGTACAAATCTGAAGAAAAGAAAAGATTGATAATGTATTTAAATGTCTTCCCAGTCTTTGCAAAGTTCTAGATGTAAAGATACTATGGTCAAATTAAAAAAAAAAATGCCATGACCTTGAAGTCAAAGAAGATGTGAAAATGAAGATAAGAAAAGCACCTTAAGCGTGAAGGCTCTTCCATCACGACCGCCATCAGGAAAGAGCACAGTCAAGAGCTTTTTATCTGCTTTGACAACCACACTACAAATAGTTCAAAAAATAACACCATGTTAGAAAGCTACACCCATTTTCCATCATGGAAACAACTATAAAAATATCAAATAATACAACAAAAACCAGAATAATATATTTCAAATTTAACAAAACAAGCCAACCTGCCTGAATTGTTGAGGTCGATACCACCAAGAGTTAAATTCGCTTCACTACCCTTTTGAGGAACAGCACTCTGAACAAACAAAAATAGGAAATGAAACCTTAAAGAACTCTCATTATCTGACAAAGGCATAGAAAGAGGGGCAAAGAACAGATGGTGGAAGCAAGGAACGTCCACTGCACAACTATTATAATAAACATACATGACCAATAAATTTGTTCAATCAATCATCTGAAAGTACTTTTTTTTTTTTATATTCATCAAGCAATTTAGTCCAGATAATTTTATTGCTCCTTTATACATTTTTTTGTGTGTACCATACCAAAGCATATTTCTGCAAAGAACAAAATAACCAACACAGCAGCTGGTCTACCATCTCAAATAAGATGCATTATATACAATCAGAAACGACACTGTAAAACACTTGAAACATGTAGTAGCAAGAAGGAAGGGAGGAACAATGAAATGACGAGGTGTGAACTCTTTCCCCTTGAAAGAATATAGGGGATAATAGATGCTACCTACAATAAGAATATCAGTTGGAAGCTGGGAAAACCTGCAGAACAAAACAGAAACTCTTTTTTCTTCTATATGCTTTGTTTAAGACTGGATATAGAGATGCTAGGAAACATTTTAGAATTTCAAACTGGTCGGACTCTTTAAAGGCGGTTTGCTGGGAAAACTTGGTTTCAGGCTTTGAGTACACCAGGATTTTTATTCAACAAATTCATAACTAGTCATTCCATGCTTATGGTTTCTCTGGTTGATGAGTATCTATTCATGGGACGAGTATATGGCTGACCAAGGCTCCAATGAGTCAAGTCAACATGACTTTATTTTCCATACCGGTGGTAGTCATTTCTAACAACAATTTACAGGTCATAAGTGTCTATAACCATTCAAAATATACCTCCTTCTCAGATGTGTGGTATTGACCATCCGATGCAATTCCTATACTAAATATAGCTAATAACTATCTCTAGTCATAGTCATGGTCATGAAATAGAAAATTACATATTCCTTGGCTCTGCAAGAGACATACCTAAGTATGACCCCATCTCAAAGTGCTGCTTGAAGTAGCCATAATTTATTTTTATTTTTCTTCTCATCAGTTAGCATTTCAATTTATAAAGCTTCTAACCAATTCTAAACATGAATATCTTTCTATTTCTTGTGAGGTAACCACTCATTAATTACTAGAAAGGAGGTGAGTTTGTGAAGTAGATGTATTTGATCATGCTGAATCATTTACCAGCAAAAGGAAATGCACAAGACATGAATGGACAAAAAATTACATCATTTACCAGAAAATAACTACTTACAGGATCACTTCTGAAGAAAACGAGTGAAGTACGAGACAGAATAAACCACCTTTTCTTCCACGACGTCCATCCGATTCCTAAACAAGAATTGCATCAGATGCTGCCTGATCTTCAGACTAGTAATTGATCTTAGAAATTACACGGTGTGCAAGGGCAATAAACACATTTAAATATTTAGAACATCATCAACACAATATGATTATTTCAAAAGGCAGCTCTTGCAGAAGGTTTAAAATTTTGATATGCAGGAACAGAAAAAAGTTTGGATTTCCAGCCCCAGATCACTTGAACAAGGAACTGCCAACTGCTGTCTGTGATATGTACAACATAAAACAAATGCCAGACATTTCGAATGAAATCACTAACCCAAAAGCAAAGAAAATAAATGGCCAGATCAACAATCATGGCACTGTGAAGAATATCAAAAGTTTCTAAATTTCATGTATTAATTTTATATCATTCCATGCAAGCATAAACAAATCATATGAAACAAAACACATACCTTTGGATGATACAAAAAGGGGGCCACTCTTGAGAACCTGCAAGACATAAGCACAAGCAACAGGTCACCAGAAGGCAGAATAATCAATGGACTTCAAAACATAGCTTGTCCATTAAGCATCTTATTTCATCAAGTAAATAATTAGTAATCATAAAAACAAGTTTTATCCTTCTCAGCCAATCAAACAAATTGCTCTCAATCACTCATTACCTTCTCCAGTACATTATATCAAAGGTCTCTCAACACAATGTCAATCCTTAAAATGGCGACAAAATCAGCTTCAATTAAATCAAAGTGAAAAAGAAAGAAAAAATTACCGCATTCGCAGCATTATGATCGGCGGACGGAAACCGCGAGGGGGGAAAAGAGCGTTC